>OV815996.1:24913109-25041283 GCA_929113495.1 Andrena minutula
TATTGTCTTCTATTTTTTGTGATTTATTTGATTTTTCATGTACTTGGCGTATTTTTTTACTTTTTTGAAGTTTTTTATGGGGTAAACGGGACAAGATCCCATAGTTTACAACAGTGATGAGCAACCCGCGTTCCGCGGGCCATATGTGGCCCACCTGAACATCGCCGCGTGGCCCACCTGAACATCGTCATATCGGATTTTTCACGAACGAACTTGATAATATTAGGTGCGATATTTGTAATTTATACCTCATTTAGGTATAAATATCAAACCTAATATTGTCAAGCTCGTTGATGAAAAACAGAGTCAAGTATCTCATTAATTAAATTTCAGTGGTTATTTACGTTCATTGAATTCGAAAAATATAGGTACATATAACTGTTTAGAATTTAGATTATAATAGGTAGGTATATATTAATGTGTATATATTGCTAATAAACAATACATCAAAGTTAAAAAAAAACGTTTTATTGTAAATCAATGTCAGAAATAACAAATTTAGCCCATAAATTAAAATTCTTAGATTAGTCATATTTATGTATTTAATGTTGTGGCCCGCGTAAAGAAGTAGGTTTCCACTTGTGGCCCACTTCTGACAAAAGGTTGCTCATCACTGGTTTACAAGAGTACACAATACAAAGAATAGCACATATTATTATTATACAGAGTTATCATCTAAGATGGAACAAGATAGATTATATAATTGAGAACGGAACGAACTGCGAGTACAATTAAAAGGGTCAATATCATTGAACTACTGGTTAGCCGTGCACATGGCACGATTCAATGGGTCAACAGAGTAGTGACGAAACTGGGGTGATCTCGGTGCAAATAAAGGCCTAGATCTCAGGTGCCTCTGAGGTGCATTAAAAGAGATAGAGGATAATAACGCAGAGCAATCAATATAACCATTTAGGACATTATACAAGAACATCATATCCGCAATGCGTCTACGATCCGCAAGAGCAGGGATATTCAAGGAAGCCATTATTGGACCGTAATTATGATCAGTACGATCCATAGGACTACCCAGACATCGGGCCGCAAACCTAAAAAATTTATGTTGAACCCTCTCAATCAAGCTACAATATTTGCTGTGCTTCGGATTCCAAATAACAGAAGCATACTCAACATGAGGTCTAATGAGAGCAACATAAAGTAGCTTGATTGCCTCAGGATTATGAAAATGTCTCGCAAATCTGGAAACGAATCCCAGGGTTCTTAAAGCTTTACTAGTAGATCGCATATAGTGGTTCCTGAAGTCAAAGGACGGCATTATAGAAACCCCTAGGTCAATAACTTCCGACACCTCCTTAAGCATAACGCCCATTAAATTATAAGGGAAATTCACATTGCACACACCCCGCGAGGCCCTAAGCACCACACACTTGGATGTGTGGAGCCTCAACTCATTCTCAGTACACCATTGCGTAAACCTGTCCAGATCATCCTGCATGTAGGCCGCATCCTGCTGGCATCGTATTATTCTGAAGACCTTAAGGTCATCGGCATACAATAAAAAATTAGTACCCGAGAATACATCAACGAGATCATTGATGAAGACGTTAAAAAGCAACGGACCTAAATGCGAACCCTGCGGAACACCCGAGGTGACATGTACCGGTGCCGAGAGGTGATTGGAGACCTTTACCATTTGCACCCGACCAGAAAGGTAACTATTAATCCAGGCAAGAAGAGGCCCACAGAAACCCCACAAGGCAAGTTTACGGAGAAGAATAGAGTGATCAACCGAGTCAAAGGTCTTCTGGAAGTCAGTGTACTGTGACGCCCCAAGATTTTACGCGCGCGGTTACTTCCACTCTTTTATAAATCAATCTACAAATCCACTCAAATCTTCCCCAAACCTCAATTCTTACCCCTTTACCAATGACCTCGGCCGCCTTGGCGATGTACCTTAGCGGTCCCCATCTCAAGACGGTGAATCATTAAATCTCCTTCACTTATTCGCCCAACGCGGCACAAATTCCTCTCTTACATCGAATCTAAACAAGTCCCTCGCCCCACAAATATCTTAAATCGAGACCACGTCTCACACCCTGTAAATGACCAAAGCAGTCAAACCCACCGATGTCCCTTTCCTATTAAAACACCCAAAATCCATTCGAGGAGTTGAGCAATTCAAAATCACGTGTATAAAAACCCTAGAAGAAAAACTGCGAGTCCCAATATAGACCAACCTTTGATCCCTGCAAAAACCCCAAAAAAGCTACCGTGACACATGTTTATAATTAGCCCAAGGTGCATACTGCGCACCCCCCTTCATACTGTAAAATATTATATAAGCAGGGCAAAGTCCATACCGCGCGTACACCCTACAACCCCTTGCAAAATCATATAAATACAAGGGCCCGGAGACAGAAGTCCTCTTTCGCCGAAAAACCAGAATGGAAGGGACACTCACTCTTTCGACGAAATACCCTTCGACGAAAGGAAGCTCTTTCGACGAAATATCCTTCGACAAAGTATTATTTAAAATAGAATCAATCATCTTCAACCATCAAGCATTGTAAGAAATTATAATTATCTTTAATACCATTGTACATCACCATCATTATATATTGTGTATTGCTATTCTTGTTACTTTTCTTATTCATATTATTGCTAACGCTCATCGCTTATATTACTGTGAATCATTAATTCTCGTTACTTTATTATATTACTATTGCTAACGTTCATTGCTCATATTGCTAGCGAGCGAATCTTTACGCTTTACTCAGTTCTATGCTTGACTTATCTAGAGACGCGGTAGCGTCTCGACGCCAAGTACATGAAAAACACCCTATATATATACAGGGTGTTACTCTACCTATAGTCAATATTTTGGGGGGTGATTCTACAGGCATATATAAGTCGAAAGTCAAGAGTGACGAAATTGCGGTAAATGCTTCGTTTATTAATTATCGATGGTTAAAGATGGACGTCTGGATCGCCTGAATCAGCCCGAATGACGGCAACTCGACGCACAGCGGGCCGCGCGAGGCAGGCCAGCCAAGGGGCGTGCAGTGGCGGCGGATGCGTGACGGATTTGCCATGTAGAGCGCATACTTACTTACCTACCTCGCCGAAACTGTGACATACGATACTTGCAATAATTTATGAAAAGACGCAAACGTTGTTCGGCATTAAACCTGCCTACTCGTAAAAATCCACAAGGGCATATCAAAACCCGCCCAACGGGATTCTCAAGTAGAGAGGGTGAATGCCATTGCCTTTGAAAATATTGCCCTCAAAAATCACCCACACGGCCATCCAAAGCACCGCGATTGTCCCGTCCGCGATTGTTCACTTAATTACACACACGCACTACGATTAATTTTCTCGCGAGTGTACATGTCTTCGCGCACTGCGATTGTCCCGTCCGCGATTGTTCACTTAATTACACACACGCACCACGATTAATTTTCTCGCGAGTGTACATGTCTTCACGCACCACGATTGTTCCCTTAATTACACACACGCACCAAGATTAGTTTTCTCGCGAATGTCCATGTCTTCACGCACCGCGATTGCAGTCTGTGCTCGCGTTGACGACAGTCGTCAAACTGAGGAGACCTTGGCCAAATCCCTGCGCGAAGGACACGAACAACGTTACGAATAAACAACCTACATACAATGTATCGCTACACCTTCGCCGAGTGGCTCAAGCGATGATACACATCTTATGCAATAAATTAAATTCTTTATTCTTCATGGAATCGATAGGTATGGCAGTGACACCAATGGATTCCCTATGTTTTTCCAATAAAAATCATACCAAATGTAATGTAAATCGGATTACTTTTAACGAAGCTAATTTTACATGAGGCCCGCGTGTGCCTGTGCTAGAGAATCACAGCTGTTTCGCACGGCCAGTCAATGCCCCCGACGAGACCGTTCCGCGCTGAGTTTCGTGGCCTCCGACCGCGACGCTCGAGATCAGGGCCATACAATGTTGCGCACTAGAAAGCGACGAATCTGAAATTACAGTAAAGTCTCGTTAGCCGCTCGCTGGGCAGGACTGACATTGAGCACGTATCGTGACAAAACCCTAATTCCGGGTGTGAGTTTCTCGCTTCTTTCTGGCCGAAGGGGGGAGCGAGATGGAAGACTGCGTGCGCGACCGGCGTGCGCGACAGACGCGAGCGCTCCCATGTAATCGTAACTGCTTGACGCATGCGCGCGGCGGTCAGATAACCACGCACGGCTCCAGTCTTTCTTGCGCCATAGGCGAACTTGTCAAATTGAGCCCTTTATTATTGTACATTTATTTCAGTTTATTGATGTCCTTACTCTCAATTTTTATTCGTAGTTTAAAACCGTTGTAGTACAATGTGTAGTATTTTATTTAAAAATTTATTTTCAGCAATGCCAGCAATGAAAATACCATTTTGCACCTCTTGTCCACCTTACGCCCTAGCAGTTGCCTAATTTTGCAGAGTAAAGTCATAAATAATCTCAAATAAATGTATTATAATAAAGGGCGCAATTTGAGAAGTTCGCCTACGGTGCAAAAAAGACTTGAGCCGGGCCTGCGTGAAGATTTTGCGAAACGGTTCTCGTTGTCACCGTAACCGCTTGCGACCTTCGCGCACGCCCGTCACGCACGCAAAGGACGGAGTGTTGTGGCGTCCGAAAGACGGAGCGAGACAAAACATCAACGCGTCGTCTGTCTCGTAACTTTCCACGCTCGCTTTCAGTGCCTTCGCTCGCTCTCGTTCCATCTAGCTTTCGCCTTTACCGGACAAGAGTGAGAGAAAAGTGGTGGGGATAGCGAAAAGTCAGTATCGTGTACAGTAAATCGAACGGCTAACGAGACTTTACTGTATTCTGCATTTCTCATCAGATCTTTGCGAAAGTGGCGTCGATCGATTCCTTATGGAAAAACATAGAGAATCCATTGGTGTCACTGCCATACCTATCGATTCCATGAAGAATAAAGAATTTAATTTATTGCATAAGATGTGTATCATCTCTTGAGCCACTCGGCGAAGGTGTAGCGATACATTGTATGTAGGTTGTTTATTCGTAACGTTGTTCGTGTCCTTCGCGCAGGGATTTGGCCAAGGTCTCCTCAGTTTGACGACTGTCGTCAACGCGAGCACAGACTGCAATCGCGGTGCGTGAAGACATGGACATTCGCGAGAAAACTAATCTTGGTGCGTGTGTGTAATTAAGGGAA
This sequence comes from Andrena minutula, assembly GCA_929113495.1. Lineage (NCBI taxonomy): Eukaryota > Metazoa > Arthropoda > Insecta > Hymenoptera > Andrenidae > Andrena > Andrena minutula. The sequence goes on from OV815996.1 coordinate 24,918,289, forward strand.
CAATCGTGGTGCGTGAAGACATGTACACTCGCGAGAAAATTAATCGTGGTGCGTGTGTGTAATTAAGTGAACAATCGCGGACGGGACAATCGCGGTGCTTTGGATGACCGTGTGGGTGATTTTTGAGGGCAATATTTTCAAAGGCAATGGCATTCACCCTCTCTACTTGAGAATCCCGTTGGGCGGGTTTTGATATGCCCTTGTGGATTTTTACGAGTTGGCAGGTTTAATGCCGAACAACGTTTGCGTCTTTTCATAAATTATTGCAAGTATCGTATGTCACAGTTTCGGCGAGGTAGGTAAGTAAGTATGCGCTCTACATGGCAAATCCGTCACGCATCCGCCGCACAGTGGGGTAAAGTGACGTAGTTTGTTTCAAAATCAAAGAACTTTTGATAGAAATGAGATAGAGCGATGATTTTGGTCTCAAATTAAAGCTGAAAGATTGTAGAATAAGCGAAAATTAATGAAATTATGGTACGAACGGTTTTTAACTTTGAAAATCTGTGTTAAACTTCAAATATTACAACAAAATTATGATTTGTCCACTACCATGTTCGGTTAGAATTTTTTCTTGACATGTTGCACATCATTTCCTATAGATTTTGTCACGCTGATTTCAAATCCGTTCGCAAAATTTGTCTACTACCTCAGGATTTTGAAAAAAATCGATTTTTGTGAAAAAAACTAGTGAAATCATAATTTTTTCGTTGAAATGATTTAATAACCCACTGGTTTGAAGGTATATTGTATTTCCATATATGTAACACAATCAAAATAAGAATAATGAAGTATTTAAATGTTTCACACCTCGTGATCACTTGACGTATCGCTGTCATTGTCACTGGTACTCTCTGTAGGCTGTGTGTGGCTGCAATATAATATAAATTAGATATCTATTTTCCATAATTATATTTTCATTTATACATGAATTAAGGTGAGTATTTAATGTTTTTACTTTACCCCTCATCAACGAATTTTTTAATTTGTGGTGATACATTATTTTGTTCGTACAACTTTAATCGATTGTTTATTAATATAATTGAAATTTTCCGGTCGGTTAAGTATATTGCTCGATTAAAAACGTCTAACATTCTATTCCTTCGACTATTTTGGCGTGAATGCAGTATCATATTTTTCCTATACAGTTTATGCCACGATTCATTTGCATCTTCTGAATAGTACGCTATTGGTAGTGGAAACTGTCTTGCTACTTCGCAACCATTCCAAAAAAGATTTCCTTTTATGCATATCTATAAATTGGATATTCTAAAATGGTTGTAGCTATGTGGAAAGTACTGTTGGATAAGAAATCAAGTCGAGCACGTATTTGAGATACAATACATTGTGGCGAGGCTAGATGAGAGTCCGCTCTCCTTATCTTAAAGAAATATACAAACGCATAAAGGGACTACTCGAATAGCTAATTGGAAAGGAACGAAACATTCTGCACTTTTCAGTTAGAAGCAAGCATTCAGAGAGAGCAAACCACACTGAAATTCATTTTATATAGAGAGTTTTATACGAGCTTAGTGTACATATAATATATATAAAATAGTTTAATACAGTGCATAATATTTTTTTAATATATAACAGTATATTATAATATACAAATACATATATATTTATATGTATACGTGTGTGTATAGTGTGTGTGTGTATATATATAATAGTTAAGTATGGATATGGACAGTGAAAATTCGAAGCGAATAAACGCTAAACGAGATCGCGGTCGCGGTCCAGGTCGCCCACCTAAGAGACGCAGGATTATTGAAAACACCGGTAGGATGCGTGTATCTATAGAGAAAGCCTCACAAAGTACGATATACAGGCGTGCTTATGAACTACTGAATAATAGTGAGTATAACATGGCCACTATCCAATTAGCTGCAAAATTCTGCAAGGATGCGTCTGCTTCTGTAAGTGGGGAAACAAATTCTTCTGAACAAAATAACCTATTGAGACACACTAAGGAGTCGGCATTAGCCTTCTATTTGGAATATGACTACAGCAAGAGTACGTATGAAGGATTAGTGACAGATTCGAAATCCAGAAACTCCTCAATTTATCCGGCTTACCGAATTGTAAATTCAGCTATGGTTGAATGCCAGCCACAAAATTACAAAATATCCGAAATTGAAGTTCTTGTATCTTTACAAAAAATCTTAAATAAGACGGCTGAACGTTTGTGTGACGCAGTGGCATTAGACTGGGATAAAAGAAATTTACGCAATCTAGAGTTATTTGCTACGTTAGGCTTTGATAGTTCATCTGGTCACACAAATCCACATCAACACTGTGGAAATGCTGAAAACGAAGATCCAAACGCTCAACAATCACTTTTTGTCAGCAGCATGATAATAATAAAATTAAAGAGTTGTGTATCCGACGAATGTTCTTGGATTAATCCGACACCTCAAAGTATCCGCTTCTGCCGACCTCTAAGAATAGCAACAGAAAAAGAAAATGATTTGACAATCATTCGTGAGCATAATCGTTTGAACAAAGAAATCAGCAATCTTACACCACACACATTTAACATGACTCATGAAAAAGCAGTAAGAGTGAAGTATAACGTTTTTCAAACTTTATTTGACGGAAAATGTATAAATACTATTGTCGGGAATAAAGCAAGTAGTAGGTGCCCCATGTGCTTGCGAACTGCGCACCAATTTGGCAATTTAAGTGATGATTTCTCACCCAAAACGTCATCACTTAAGTTTGGTTTGGGATTATTGCATGATGAAATAAAAGCATTTGAGCATCTGCTACACATTTCTTATCGAATAAAACTTAAAATGTGGGATATATGAAACCAATCAAGAGGTAAGTTTCCATTTTTATAGAGTACAATGTAAAAAAAACTATTGATGAAGCAAAAAAAAAGACATTTTTATCGACTTCAAACATTTTTTATCTAACGCTACTACAATTCACTTCTGTTCAAATATAATGTGCAATTATATCGCTGACTTAATTTTAAAATTAACATAAAATGATATATTTATCTCATTTCTCAGAACAATTTGAAGAGAGAAAAATTGTCGTGAAAAGAAACATGTATGCAAAAATTGGAGTCCGAGTGGACCAAGTTTTGCAGGGGCATGGCACGACAAATACAGGAAATGTTGCTAGAAAGAGTTTTGAAAAACCGGCAATATTTGCAGAAGCTTTGGAAATTGACGAGCAACTCGTGAATAACATTGCTACAATATTGTCGGTCTTTAAATGTAAAAAGCCATTAAAGCTAAAGGAACTCGAGGAATTCTGCTGGGAGACATTTTGTCTTCATTATAAATTATTTCCGTGGGCTCGAATGAGTCCTACCTTACACAAATTATTAAAACATGGTTGAGAAGTAGCAAGACAGTTTCCACTACCAATAGCGTACTATTCAGAAGATGCAAATGAATCGTGGCATAAACTGTATAGGAAAAATATGATACTGTATTCACGCCAAAATAGTCGAAGGAATAGAATGTTAGACGTTTTTAATCGAGCAATATACTTAACCGACCCGAAAATTTCAATGATATTAATAAACAATCGATTAAAGTTGTACGAACAAAATAATGTATCACCACAAATTAAAAAATTCGTTGATGAGAGGTAAAGTAAAAAGATTAAATACTCACCTTAATTCATGTATAAATGAAAATATAATTATGGAATATAGATATCTAATTTATATTATATTGCAGCCACACACAGCCTACAGAGAGTACCAGTGACAATGACAGCGATACGTCAAGTGATCACGAGGTGTGAAACATTTAAATACTTCATTATTCTTATTTTGATTGTGTTCCATATATGGAAATACAATATACCTTCAAACCAGTGGGTTATTAAATCATTTCAACGAAAAAATTATGATTTCACTAGTTTTTTTCACAAAAATCGATTTTTTTCAAAATCCTGAGGTAGTAGACAAATTTTGCGAACGGATTTGAAATCAGCGTGACAAAATCTATAGGAAATGATGTGCAACATGTCAAGAAAAAATTCTAACCGAACATGGTAGTGGACAAATCATAATTTTGTTGTAATATTTCAAGTTTAACACAGATTTTCAAAGTTAAAAACCGTTCGTACCATAATTTCATTAATTTTCCCTTATTCTACAATCTTTCAGCTTTAATTTGAGACCAAAATCATCGCTCTATCTCATTTCTATCAAAAGTTCTTTGATTTTGAAACAAACTACGTCACTTTACCCCACTGTGCGCCGCCACTGCACGCCCCTTGGCTGGCCTGCCTCGCGCGGCCCGCTGTGCGTCGAGTTGCCGTCATTCAGGCTGATTCAGGCGATCCAGACGTCAATCTTTAACCATCGATAATTAATAAACGAAGCATTTACCGCAATTTCGTCACTCTTGATTTTCGACTTATATATGCCTGTAGAATCACCCCCCAAAATATTGACTATAGGTAGAGTAACACCCTGTATGTCGAACTGTCGCTGCCGTGTACCTTTACTCGTCGCGGAGGCATTCCAACCTAATTCTGACATTTATTACATTATATCTCATCACGCCTGCAATATTTTCTAAATTTAAAGGCATTTTTCCTATGTAAACCGCATATCGGCTTTCGAATAAGACCAATTTCAATAAAATCGGTCCACGCATGACAGAGATATCGTAATATCGTCTCAGGGATCTGTCGAAAACGGTAGATTTTTCTTCTGATTCTTCTTCAATCTCAAATTTTTGTCGACATAATACGTATACGCGTTATTATACGCACACCTTCAGCCAAAACGAACTAATACATCTTTCGTTCATCAATTTCTATCTGCACTATGCAATTTCGTTCATCAATTCCTATCTTCACTATGTGCAATCTACTCCAAATTTTGACAGCTTACAGTCAGGTTATATACAAAATTTGAGTTGCCACGTGTTTTTACAAATATATATTATCGTTGTACCATTGAATTGGATTCAAAATGCAGTCACACATACAATTCCATGAATCTGGAAACACGTACAAATCCATGAATCTGAAAACACGAAAATTCGTCCTAAATCTAGCGATAACCCCTTTAAGCACAGAAATCTGTAAACATGAAAATGAAAATTGATACTAAAATCAATTAGAGTCTAATAAAACGCATGAATTTGGTAAACATAAACAAATTAATTTAAAAAATACTATTCCATGAAATATACTCAGAAAATGACGTTATGAATGGAAATTTTAATTTTCTAACCACGAAAAACATTTCTCGATTGGATAAAACAATTCATGAAATTGTGCGTGCTTTCAGTTTCATGGAATTGTACGTGCTTTCAGATTCAAGGAATTGTACGTGCTTTCAGATTCATGGAATTGTAAATTTCAACAGCTGATAATTATTATGCTGTAATTGTATCAAAAAAGTAAAAAATTACGCCAAGTACATGATACAAATAAATCACAAAATATAGAAAGTAATAATAATCACAAAAAATAGAAGATAATAATATCTTTGTAAAAAGAAGTGAGATCCCCATAAAAAACTTCAAAAAAGTAAAAAATACGCCAAGTACATGAAAACATGAAAATCACAAAAAATAGAAGATAATAATAATTACAAAATTAAAAAAAGATGTGAAATCAAAATGAGCTGCTAGTACATAAAGATGCTTTCCAACTGCGCTTTAGATGACACAACTATATATGCACAGCTAAAATTCCATTACTCATAATGGCTATTTATACAAAGAAAAAATGTATTAAATAATAATATGCAGATATATTTTTATACAAATAAATATTTTAATACGAATAAATATTTGATTCAAAATACTTGGCGCTGCGCAACCGAAAAAATGTTAATTGCCTTAGTATTAATAATTTACAACTCCATTACAATATAAAAAACATATACATACACATACTAGAAACACAGTCAGATTTATTCTACATATATTTAATTCTAATGCCATACGTAGCATATGCACACGCACGCACGCACGCATGCACGTACAAGAAAGAAAGAAAAGGATTAATGCAATTTATACATATTTATTGAGGTTAGCAACACCAATTCGGGGCGCAGCGCCAAGTATTTTGAATCAAATATTTATTCGTATTAAAATATTTATTTGTATAAAAATATGTGACGTCCCTATAATTTTCGCCCTACCCTAACTAGCTTCCTCCTTATATGACCTACCCAAGTATCTACTACTATCTATAAACCACAACTCTTAACCCTTTACCAATCATCAGATCTTGGACGATGTACCTTAGCGGTCCCCATCTCCAGCTGATTCCCCTTCCCCTCTTCGCCTTAGAGGCATGACTCCCTCCTCAATCACGAATTACAACAAGTCCCTCGCCCCAACCTTCTAAATCAAAACCTCTCTCCCCCCCCCCCTCTCTTCCAATGTAAACCACAAAAGTCCACCCAACAGATTGAGTGCCCCTTTTCGAAATCCCATGGTCTTACAGCCTAATTATAGATCAACCTTTAATTCTTACAAAAACCCCAGAGTTATTACGACACATACTTTACGGATGACTCATCACGCATACCGCAAATTCCACGCATACTTTGGGCATGAGTCATCACGCATACCTCAAATTCCCCGCATACCTCACATTCCATCAGTTTGTATAAATACCGGTGCCGCGTGGCCCACGGATCACTATTCTTTAGTATCTTCACGCATCAGTATTATTCCGTGTTATCGCCAAGTCGCGACCATTACTCTATGGTTTTCTTTATTTTCAATTCAGTGTACATCAACCAGCGTCTACATCACTGTAAGCGTTTCTATTTCTTTTATTTTATAATATTGTTAATGCTTTTGTTTATTACATTTCATTGCTACGTTATTTCTTCGTGTTAATTTCTTTGCTTATCGCTTTATATATATATAGTTTAGTTTGCATTTATATCTTGCTTAAGCTTTAGCCTCTTATTATTATATTGCTATCTTTATCACATAATCTATTATTGTTTAACTCCATTGCTTCGCATCTTTTGCTATTTTTGCCTAACATTAATTTTCTATCATTTACCTTTATATAAATGTTATGTGCCTATGCTAAATGTCCAACGCATAATTATAAGGTGTTCATTGCTATCTGTTACGTGTTCCAATAAATAACGCTTTCGCTTTTATCTTTAAACCGTCAATTCTCGCTATTTCGCCTCGAATACCTAGAACCATTACGCGCAACGACTACAGCTGATCGGTCTCCGCAAGCGCCGGGAGTTCTTGCCCGTGTTTACTAACGTTCTTCCATATAGAGTCCCGCATGGGTATTCCCAAACCAATAGTAAAAACCCTACTATTTACGCCTTTTTCATACGATGCAGCTAGTAAGCCAATTATAGAGCCATAAGTCAAAGCCTGTACTCTCACGTGCGTCACTCGGGTGTACGATCACCATTCAGCCTTCCCTGGTCGATACGAGTCACGAAGCATAGCCTTCATAAAGAAGCAGGTCTTCTTACGAAGCAAGGTCTTCGAGCTCTCCTAAAAGTCGCGAAGCATAGCCTTCATAAAGAAGCAGGTCTTCTTACGAAGCAGAGTCTTCGAGCTCTCCTACACATATCCGCAAGTTCGGAACCATAGCCTTCATAAAGAAGCAGGTCTTCTTACGAAGCAAGGTCCGCACGCAACCTCCCTACCCCATATATGTCACGATCCAAGTCCCGCCACCCAGGACGTGACATAAATTTGGTGACAGCGGTGGGATACGTTTTCTGTTAATCCAAACAAATTCTATAGCATACGGTACCCACAAAGATCCCGAAAAATCTAGTATGTGCATTAAGCACCCAAATCGGAGCGCATTGTCCTATCGAAGCCGCAGACTGCAGAGTATAACGGCTTATCTGAACGCACTAACCTGCGTTTTTGGAGGCATAGCTACTACTACGGACGGCAGTGAAATTTGCTTAAGATGCTCTAGTCTATCGCCCGCAGACACCGTAGAGGTATTTTGGACCCATTTCTACTACACTCATAGAACTTCCGTTTATTGCCCACGGTGCAGGAAACCCCTGATACCAATTCGCCCCATAAGGGACTGCACCGAGTGTTCGGAAAACTACCTCCTTGCGAACCAAAGCTACCTACGGTTCGATAATTCCCGTTCATAAGGGTAAAAATCACCTCAATTCCAAACTAATTAATACGGCACCCACAAGACCCTATATCTAGAATGTGCATCGCGCACCCCGATCGATGTGAACCAACGTACCGGAGTCGCAGGCTACAAAGCTTGACAGCATATCTGCAGTGGATGATCTGTGTTACCGGGAGCATAGCAACTACCACTTTCGATGAAGACATCTGTTTAAAATGCTCACAGCGAGATCCAACGGACACTGAAGTAGTATATGAAATTCACTACTGCCAAACGCCCTACACATTTCCCAATTGCCCTCGGTGCGACGGTGTCTTACTCCAAACGCGGCCCGCGAACAGTTGTGTCATATGCACTGAGTGGTACCTCCTTTCAAACAGGAGCTACAACGAATTCGATAACGCCTACCCCATTGACTCCACAGACTTCTAATTTAACGTATACCTGACGTAACTCGATTTTGGTCTCACTGTGAAACGTTCAATAGAAAATAGCTTCACTCGGGACCCTAAGGTCTAGTATGTGCGATCAACGTCATCGACGAAGCACCCCATACTACCCAAGCCGTAGACTGCACGATATTTCGACAGAGTCAAACGCGTTGATCTGCGTATCGGGAGGCGTTGCAACGACCACGGAAGGCGAAGATATTTGCTTAAAGTGTTTCAATTTGAACCCAGTAGAAGTAGACGAAATATACCAAGTACACTACTACCAACCCAACGATATATTCCCCGAGTGCCCTCGCTGTAGAGACCATTTACTTCAAACGCGCCCCATAAGCAGTTGTGTCGCGTGTAACGAACATTACCTCCGCTCAAATAGGAGACGTCGTGATTACAATATTACCTACACGGGTAGAGAACGCCGCTGATTCTGAATAACGGCTGCCGGAAGCCAGAGTAACGAACTTTAAAATCACCCCACAGACGACAAAACCACACTAATCATGTCCGTGTACGGTGAAACCGACGACAATTGCGCGAACGACCAAGGCGCGAGCACTAGCGCTATAGACCTCGCGACCAATGAATTGCTAGAACGAGTGGAATTATTGCGAGAAAAACAAGCGCAAATCGACAGGTTGCACGAACTATATGTCGCCAACCCGAGCACTAACACGCGTCCCGCTTTAACTACCACTACTGACAAACCGGTGTTAGAGGATCTCTCCGCTCAAATACACGGTATCCGCGAAATGATAGAGAAACTTATTGTACCCCCGCAACAAAATTTTGCAACCCCGGGCTCCTCGCGTTTTGACAGAAAACCGGCACCCGGCTATAACTTCCTTCCGGACCCAGATCCCTCGCCCCAGATTAAGCTGAAAGATGCAATAGAAACCGTGCCCAAATTCGACGGTCACAATATTCCAGTATTACAATTCGCTAGGGCCTGCAATAGGGCTAAGGCTCTGGTTCCCCCGCACGCTGAACCTCAGCTTGCGAGGTTGTTACGAAACAAACTACAAGACCACGCTTACTTGGCCGTTGAGGATAGGGTCTTCAATTCCGTAAATGACCTTATCAAACAACTTAAACGTACCTTCGCCCCCGCTAAGACATCGGACCATTACCGCGGAGAGCTTGCCAATATTATAAAAGGTACCCATGAACACATACTAGAATACATCTCTCGCGTCAAGGATCTCCGATTCGCCATACTGGAAGAGGACAGGGAATACTATCGCGATTTCGCACAAACTCATCCCCAAAGCCTCGACCGACTGACATTAGATTCATTCATCGACGGTCTTCCACCTTACTTAAGGATGCGCCTACAACAGCACCACTTCGAAACGTTAGACGAAGCATTTGATCTAGCAGTCCTCGTGGATAAAAAGATGGACCGGGATCGGCTCAGGTTTTCGGAACAAAAGCCACCCAAGGTGACCTGCCAACTATGTAATAAGACGGGTCACGACGCTCGATCTTGCCGAAGCAACCAAGGCTCCACCCCTCAACCCTCCGAGAAACAATCCCCAAATCGCACAGCAGAATCCGGGTATCAAGCACCCCCACCCCTACTCCCGTATTGGGACAAAAATAATCCACCTCCACCAAAACCCACAGAATTACGAATCTGTGCCTACTGCAAAAACCCCGGACACCTGATCTCAGAATGCAGAAAACGCATGTTTAACCGCAACAGAGACCTTGGAATTGCCCCAGCATTAGATTCGGGAAACGCCCCGGCCCCACGGACAACCGCGGACGCGTACCGTGGAACGGGCCAACCAGGAGCGCGTCCAGTAACGATAGTTCAGGACCAAGGACCACCGGAGCTAGGATTGCCACCACGCAATTAAAGCCAGTGGGCGAAGCCCCATCCGTAACCATCCACTCTCCAGACTTCGAAACGACACCGGAATTAATGATCGACACCGGCTCCGAAGTAAACCTATTAAAAATCCAAGCCGTAAAGAGAATACAGGACATCGATCCAGAGAACCAGGTATTCCTTAAAGGCATTGCAGAAGACAACGTCGCCACCCTCGGGACCATAAAGATAACCCTCTTGGGCAACGACGTCACATTCCACGTAGTCAAGGATGACTTCCCCATCAAACCTCAAGGAATACTGGGGACGGAGTTCTTAAGAGAACAAAACGCCACAATAAATTATTCCAAGAGACAGTTGGATGTCCATGGAACCACCATTCCTTTTGTAAACAAAAATCAAATTCTGCTACCCGCGAGATCAAAAAGCACCTGTTTTGTACATGTATCCAACTCCGATAAAAAGGAAGGATATTTACCGCGATTAGATTTAGGCGCAGGAATCCACGCTGGCAACGCGCTTGTTCGTAACCAGGACGGTAAGGCATACCTACAAATCATAAACACCAATGAAACAGAGGTACCAATCACGATTCCGACTGTTGAACTGGAAGATTTTGACGAAATAATTACTACACGCAAACAAAGGCAATCAAAAGAGACCAAAACCCCAATAAATACCACCCCTTCTCCCAACCTAACAAAAACCAAGCCCCTCTTATCAAAGGATCCGTCGATCCACTACCTCGAGGCACCGACAAAAGTGCACTCGGTCCCAATCCCTGCTCATCACTCTGAATCTCCCCCAAATTCCCACAAGTCTCTTACGACAGCATCAGAAACTGAAATTACGGAAAGATCCGAAAGGGCCCCTTCAAAGATGGAAAGAGTGCTCCAGTCAATCTCCACAACACATATGAATTCAGAAGAAAAGCTCCACGTTCAAGGAATCATAGAAAAGTACCACGACCTGTTCCATCTACCCGAAGAGAAGTTGGGTCACACAAATGCCATCCAACATGGAATCCCGACGACGGATCCAGCTCCGGTCAACACGAAACAATATCGCTTTCCCCCTATACATAAAAAGGAAATCAACAAGCAAGTACAGAAACTACTTGAAGATGAAATTATCAAACCATCATTATCGCCCTACAACTCGCCCATCTGGATTGTGTCCAAGAAACCAGGACCCAACGGGGAACCCTTGTGGCGGATGGTACTGGATTTTAGGGACCTTAATAAAAAGACCGTTCCCGACGCATATCCACTTCCAAATATTAATGAAATATTGGATCAATTAGGAGGAGCCAAATACTTTTCAGTATTTGACCTCGCCTCAGGATTCCACCAAATACCTATGAAACCCGAAGACGCGCCCAAGACGGCATTCTCCACACCTCATGGACACTATGAGTTTGTAAGGATGCCATTCGGACTCCGCAATGCCCCAGCTACTTTCCAACGTCTGATGGATCACACACTTGCAGGACTCCAAGGGACGGAAATGTTCGTCTACTTGGATGACATCGTCTTATATGCAAGCTCCCTCACTGAGCATCTAATTAAATTTAAAAAACTCGCCCACCGCCTACGGGAAGCGAACCTTAAACTTCAACCTTCAAAATGTAAATTCCTACATAAGGAAGTAGCATATCTAGGACATATAATCACCGAGGAAGGCGTGAAACCTGACCCACAGAAAATTCAAGCCGTTCAGAAATATCCATCACCTCGCTCACCAAAAGGGATTAAAGAATTTCTCGGGCTAACCGGATACTACCGAAGGTTTATCCCTGAATTTTCCAAAACTGCTCGACCATTGACCTCACTATTAAAGAAAGACACATTATTTGACTGGGGACCGTCCCAACAAATCGCCTTCGATCAATTAAAATCAGCATTGTACCAGGAACCTATTCTACAATACCCAAATTTTGAACTGGAATTCCACGTCACCACTGACGCTTCTGACTACGCAGTGGGAGGAATTTTAAGTCAGGCCGTCGCAGGGAAGGAATTACCAATTGCTTACGCCTCCCGCCTCCTGAACAAAGCGGAAACCAATTATTCCACTATAGAAAAAGAATTATTAGCCATTGTATACTGTGTCAGGCATTTCAGGCCTTATCTCTACGGAAGGAAGTTTATCCTATATACGGATCACCAACCTTTAATTTGGCTACATAAGGTAAAAGACCCAACTTCACGCCTTGTTAGGTGGCGCTTAAAATTGGCAGAATATGAATACGAGATCCGGTACCAACCAGGTAAAAGCAACAAACTTGCCGACGCCTTATCTCGTAATCCCCCTATAGTAGAGGCATGCCCTATAAGACCACGAGAGGAAGCAGACGATGATTGGGAGGATCAGCCTCCACCTAAACGAGGCCCCGGAAGACCCCGGGTCCCCAGGATACCAACTCACACCCGTCTAAGGGCAAGACCCACAAGGAAACAGCCTGATCGGAAGGCACGCAGAAAGACTAGCCCTCCGGAACCAATGGACGAAATCGACGAAGAAGAGAACCTAGCAGAAGAAGGGGAACAATCAGAAATCCCCTACCAGGCCAATTCGCCTCCACGACCTTCAACACCTCAAACCCAGGGTGACCATGACGTTGAGGTAGAATCCAACGCATCATACGAGTCGATTTCAGACTCGGAACTATCAATTATCGACTTGGATGAACCTCTCGTTGCTGCATACGAGGCAGACCCCGAGCGAAATATCAGAATAACGCCGTTAACTAGTCGCGACCCATTGTCCTTACGAAAAGAAACGCTCGTCTTCTTCCTAAGTGCTGACGGAAAGGCTTGCGATGACGGAGCTAAGCAGCTGGACGAAATGGGAATGTTACCGGAAACAGGTGAATTAACACTGGGCAGAGCCCACGTAACATACAATCGAGGACAAATTCTAGTAGGGTTAGTTATTAAAGACACACACGATACGCCTTTAATAATGACAACGTGGAATGAGGCCCTCTCCTCCCTTAAAGGCGTGGTACAAGAGCTCATAGTACACTCGATCAGTATAGCCAAGACAGCCAATATTGACCAATTAGACTGGCAGGACATCATCATGGACATCCTTGAGGTCCTCAACGACGAAGAGATCGATGTTACCATTTGCCTACAACTTGTCCGAATCCCCGAGGAATCGGAACGGACGAATATAATTACCGAGAACCATGCATCCGCTGTAGCCGGACATAAAGGCGTAACTAAAACCTATCACCGTATACGATATCAATACTTCTGGAAAGGTATGAAGAAAGCCGTGGAAGATTTCATTCGAAGCTGCCCGGAATGCCAAAGGAAGAAACTAGTACGCGTAAAAACCCGGCAGCCTATGATCCTCACCGACACACCGGGACGCGCCTTCGATAAAATCGCTTTAGATATTGTAGGACCTTTACCCACTACAAGAGAAGGCAACACCTACATATTGACCATGCAGGACTTATTAACCAAGTACTTTGTATGTGAACCCCTAAAACAAGCCACGTCGATAAAAATTGCGGACGCATTTATAAAGAAATTCATTTGTCAATTCGGTGCCCCTAAAGCCATCCTCACCGACCAAGGAGCAAACTTTACCGGCAATTTCATGAAAGCAGTAGCCCGTAGGTTTAAAATCCAACAATTCAGAACCACAGCCTTTCACCCACAGACTAACGGTTCCTTAGAGCGATCGCACCTCGTTTTAACAGAATACTTGAAAATGTTTATTGATAAATACAGCGACTGGGACGAGTGGACAGACTTAGCCGCGTTTTCTTATAATACTAGTGTCCACGAGGGCACTGGTTATACCCCCTACGAACTAATATTCGGGAAAATAGCTCGGATACCCAGCCGAACTCCGATGGTCGAAGACTTCGAGAATGAAACGTACAATCATTATCTTGCAAAATTGAGTACGAGGGTACAAGAATTACAAACCGCCGCAGCCAAGAGATTAGACCAATCAAAACTTAGGTACAAAAAATACTATGATCGCCACATAAACGAAGAGACCTTCAAACCCGGAGACTTAGTTTACGTTCTAGTAGAACCGCGAAAAGGAAAATTCAGCGACCAGTACTCTGGCCCGCACACGATATTAGAAGTAATCCCTTCACAAAACCTAAAAATATCCTGGAAGGGCAAAACGGAAATAATTCACGCGAACAAAGCGCGCCTTGGTCGTGTGCGCGAGAGTCCCGGTTAACCGTACTACCTAAAGACAATCGGCCTTAATAAGTTCTACTCCTAGATCATTCACCATGACGTCATTATCATGCCCGACGACATGCTCGACGACATGCCCAGCGACATGCCCAATGACATGCCCAACGACATGCCCGAGGACATGCCCATCCCGACGAACCGAAGGAGGCGTCCCAGGAGAAAGCATCGAGGAGGAGGACGTTCCCGGAGGCTAGCCAAGATGCGATGGCTACGACGGGAGGCCAAAAAAGCTGGAAGGAGCCTTACACCCCTACTCCCGAGAGTCGTCTTCTCCGTGATCGTCAGGAAGGCAACGCCAGCTGATCGAGGCATCGGCATCGAGAAGACCCCCGCCACAAACACCCAATCGAGAGCGTGCTCAATCCAGTCAACCCCGCTCTTTAATGTTAAGAAATGCACGCATTTCTTCATATAAGGGGGGAGGTGTGACGTCCCTATAATTTTCGCCCTACCCTAACTAGCTTCCTCCTTATATGACCTACCCAAGTATCTACTACTATCTATAAACCACAACTCTTAACCCTTTACCAATCATCAGATCTTGGACGATGTACCTTAGCGGTCCCCATCTCCAGCTGATTCCCCTTCCCCTCTTCGCCTTAGAGGCATGACTCCCTCCTCAATCACGAATTACAACAAGTCCCTCGCCCCAACCTTCTAAATCAAAACCTCTCTCCCCCCCCCCCCCTCTCTTCCAATGTAAACCACAAAAGTCCACCCAACAGATTGAGTGCCCCTTTTCGAAATCCCATGGTCTTACAGCCTAATTATAGATCAACCTTTAATTCTTACAAAAACCCCAGAGTTATTACGACACATACTTTACGGATGACTCATCACGCATACCGCAAATTCCACGCATACTTTGGGCATGAGTCATCACGCATACCTCAAATTCCACGCATACCTCACATTCCATCAGTTTGTATAAATACCGGTGCCGCGTGGCCCACGGATCACTATTCTTTAGTATCTTCACGCATCAGTATTATTCCGTGTTATCGCCAAGTCGCGACCATTACTCTATGGTTTTCTTTATTTTCAATTCAGTGTACATCAACCAGCGTCTACATCACTGTAAGCGTTTCTATTTCTTTTATTTTATAATATTGTTAATGCTTTTGTTTATTACATTTCATTGCTACGTTATTTCTTCGTGTTAATTTCTTTGCTTATCGCTTTATATATATATAGTTTAGTTTGCATTATTATCTTGCTTAAGCTTTAGCCTCTTATTATTATATTGCTATCTTTATCACATAATCTATTATTGTTTAACTCCATTGCTTCGCATCTTTTGCTATTTTTGCCTAACATTAATTTTCTATCATTTACCTTTATATAAATGTTATGTGCCTATGCTAAATGTCCAACGCATAATTATAAGGTGTTCATTGCTATCTGTTACGTGTTCCAATAAATAACGCTTTCGCTTTTATCTTTAAACCGTCAATTCTCGCTATTTCGCCTCGAATACCTAGAACCATTACGCGCAACGACTACAGCTGATCGGTCTCCGCAAGCGTCGGGAGTTCTTGCCCGTGTTTACTAACGTTCTTCCATATAGAGTCCCGCATGGGTATTCCCAAACCAATAGTAAAAACCCTACTATTTACGCCTTTTTCATACGATGCAGCTAGTAAGCCAATTATAGAGCCATAAGTCAAAGCCTGTACTCTCACGTGCGTCACTCGGGTGTACGATCACCATTCAGCCTTCCCTGGTCGATACGAGTCACGAAGCATAGCCTTCATAAAGAAGCAGGTCTTCTTACGAAGCAAGGTCTTCGAGCTCTCCTAAAAGTCGCGAAGCATAGCCTTCATAAAGAAGCAGGTCTTCTTACGAAGCAGAGTCTTCGAGCTCTCCTACACATATCCGCAAGTTCGGAACCATAGCCTTCATAAAGAAGCAGGTCTTCTTACGAAGCAAGGTCCGCACGCAACCTCCCTACCCCATATATGTCACGATCCAAGTCCCGCCACCCAGGACGTGACAAATATATCTGCATATTATTATTTAATACATTTTTTCTTTGTATAAATAGCCATTATGAGTAATGGAATTTTAGCTGTGCATATGTAGCTGTGTCATCTAAAGCGCAGTTGGAAAGCATCTTTATGTACTGGCAGCTCAATTTGATTTCACATCTTTTTTTAATATTGTAATTATTATTATCTTCTATATTTTTGTGATTTTTATTATTATCTTCTATTTTTTTGTGATTTTTTTGATTTTTCATGTACTTGGCGTAGTTTTTTACTTTTTTGAAGTTTTTTTATGCGGATCTCACTTCTTTTTACAAAGACAATTTGCATAGGGACTGACTTTATATAATTTTTAATATTATAATTTACAAATTATCACGCGACAGAATTAAGGATAAATTCTATATTCTACGTAAGTTTAACAACTACGAACAGAAACCATGTGCACCGGATTGCCAATATATGTATTATATTATATGTATAGTACTTTGTGTACAATACATAGTGCGCGAAGCAGCATATGGCGCTGAAAGAAGCCTTTGGCGCTGGACGTATTTAACATTGAAGTGTATTAACAAACGCAATTAACACCTTCGAAGAAAAATATGTATGCATTTTTAGCATTTCGTGGCCAAGCTTGTTTTTCTGCTCGTAAATCATCAACGGATACCCACGTTGTGCCCTTACCCCTTACCATACTCGTGTAGTGACCATCGACATTACTTTTACCATGGTGGAAAATCGCTGTCTTAAGTTTATAACAGTGATCTACCAATTGTATTTTAGTAGTAGGCATTGCTTTGACGTAGAAATTTTCCACTTTCGTTGTTGTTTTTAAATTATTTTATTTATAATAAATTAATTAATTAAATAAAATAAACAAATAATTTCTAACATAATTATTTTAATACTTTGAATAAAAAATCATACCTTCCCTCTCGCAGGCTACCAGATAATTTGTCAATTTAAAACTCTGACGATATGAGTACATTTTTATTATAAATAAAGAATTATAATTTCGACCGTAAGATTTTTAAAAGTATTAAAATATGTTCTCGGCGCACAGTTTCGGTCAGTGAAAATTGAATAAAAGCTAATTTGCAATTACGAAAGTAACATCTTCCAACGTTTCGGTCAATGTTCAGACCATTATCAAGGAAATTAGAAACTATGTACTGCTTTTGCTATTATGCGGCATGCTATAACAAAGCGTGCGGCAAACGTGTCGGTTGAACGGTGACTGAGAAAAACACGCGATACATTAGGCAAGATCATCTCGAGGGCGAAGCCCATCGACAGTTATAACACAAGTAGCGGTTGAAACCGTTAAAATTACAAAGCAAAACAATCGCGGGGAATACGAAACTCATAACCAAACGCCTGCATAACCAAAAGATAAATTGTTGTTGAATTAAATAATCAATCACTCAAAAGAAATTACATAATGAATAATTATATGTATAATTGTTTGAAAACATAGAGACTGTGGAAACTAAAGTTCTAATAGAAAATTGCTTCATTACCTTATTCCTTCAATAAGGTTGCGTAATATTCTTGTACTTTAGGTGTTTCGTACCTAAGATTTACGCTAGGTTTTTTAATCATGTGCAATGTTTCTAATAAAATTCTTTGGTTTAAATTAGTTTCCCTATCAATTACTTTTATGTTGTCATAATCAAATCTATGATCAAACTCCATTGAGTGTTTGGTTAATGCAGTGTGCTGGATAGGAGATGAAAAAATATTCCTTCTGTGTTCAGAAATTCGTTTTCCTAATGGTCTGGATGTCTGCCCAATGTACACTTGATTACATCCTATGCACGGAATTAAGTAAACTATGTTTGAATTTTTAAGCAATGATATTTTATCTTTAATTGGGGGAAAGAAACTTTTTGCATATAAAGGTATTTTAAAAATGGTGTGAATTCCCACTTTCCTAAAAATTCTTTTGATGTCGTTTGAGATATTATTGACAAAAGGTAAAACCACCGTGTTTCTCCAACTAATGGGTCCAGTTATTTTTTCTTTTTCTTCTTTACGCTTTTTGACCGTTAACGGGTGATAGATTTCAAAAATACGTTCCCTGATAATAGCGGAAATCATCTCTCCAGGGTAACCGTTACGTTTCAAAGTGTCCTTAACAAGAAGTAAATTAGCTGGGCGAAATTCGGGGTCAGCGAGTAAAACAGCGCGATCTATTAAACCCTTTATCAAACCAACCTTATGCTGCATAGGATGAGCCGAAAAGAAATTTATGTATCTACCGGACCAACTTGGTTTGTGATACCAGTTGGTATATAATTTATTGTTAGATCTAATGACAGATCGCGCTGTTTTACTCGCTGACCCCGAATTTCGCCCAGCTAATTTACTTCTTGTTAAGGACACTTTGAAACGTAACGGTTACCCTGGAGAGATGATTTCCGCTATTATCAGGGAACGTATTTTTGAAATCTATCACCCGTTAACGGTCAAAAAGCGTAAAGAAGAAAAAGAAAAAATAACTGGACCCATTAGTTGGAGAAACACGGTGGTTTTACCTTTTGTCAATAATATCTCAAACGACATCAAAAGAATTTTTAGGAAAGTGGGAATTCACACCATTTTTAAAATACCTTTATATGCAAAAAGTTTCTTTCCCCCAATTAAAGATAAAATATCATTGCTTAAAAATTCAAACATAGTTTACTTAATTCCGTGCATAGGATGTAATCAAGTGTACATTGGGCAGACATCCAGACCATTAGGAAAACGAATTTCTGAACACAGAAGGAATATTTTTTCATCTCCTATCCAGCACACTGCATTAACCAAACACTCAATGGAGTTTGATCATAGATTTGATTATGACAACATAAAAGTAATTGATAGGGAAACTAATTTAAACCAAAGAATTTTATTAGAAACATTGCACATGATTAAAAAACCTAGCGTAAATCTTAGGTACGAAACACCTAAAGTACAAGAATATTACGCAACCTTATTGAAGGAATAAGGTAATGAAGCAATTTTCTATTAGAACTTTAGTTTCCACAGTCTCTATGTTTTCAAACAATTATACATATAATTATTCATTATGTAATTTCTTTTGAGTGATTGATTATTTAATTCAACAACAATTTATCTTTTGGTTATGCGGGCGTTTGGTTATGAGTTTCGTATTCCCCGCGATTGTTTTGCTTTGTAATTTTAACGGTTTCAACCGCTACTTGTGTTATAACTGTCGATGGGCTTCGCCCTCGAGATGATCTTGCCTAATGTATCGCGTGTTTTTCTCAGTCACCGTTCAACCGACACGTTTGCCGCACGCTTTGTTATAGCATGCCGCATAATAGCAAAAGCAGTACATAGTTTCTAATTTCCTTGATAATGGTCTGAACATTGACCGAAACGTTGGAAGATGTTACTTTCGTAATTGCAAATTAGCTTTTATTCAATTTTCACTGACCGAAACTGTGCGCCGAGAACATATTTTAATACATTTTTATTATATTGCGTTTTAAAATAATTCTAAGATCATTCATCGACACCATGCCTTTGCATTATACCTTGCCTTTGACAGACGTACAGCTAAGCATTTTAAAATAATTCCAACATCATTCATCAAATAATTTGTTTGTCAATTTAAAACTCTGACAATATGAGTACGCTTTCATTATTTTACGTTTGTAAATAATTCTTATTCATCGACACTTTGACCTATCCTGGCCACGCCAAATATTTGACTTCCAGGCCGCGAACATCTAGGGAAATATCTTTCCACCTTCGTTGTTTCACTACTATCGTGATCGAACAAATGTAATTTTGCAACAAGAATTTGTTTGGAACCAGTTATATTGAATTTTTCATTATGTTTGAATTTGAATTATCACAATTGTTGCAAGGATCTTTCAGATTTTTCCATCCTGTGAAATTGTGGTTTATTATATCCTTGATATTCAATGACTTTTTTTTGAACATCTTGGTAATATTTATAAAGAAATAAATGTTTTATTTATTTTATATTATACATATACATGAAATTGTGCTTGTTTCATTTGCTCGTGCAGCAGGGTTATTTTCTCTTTCAGCTGTTGAAATAATTCTCATCGGCTGCATCGTTAACTGAAATATGACACAATTACTAATTATTTATAAATTATCACACATGTCAAGATTGTGACGAAGTCACGGCACGCGGACCGCGCGAGCGCGCAAAATCAAAACAAAGGGCGAGGTTCATAGGTATATAGAAACTCTAAATTAAAAATAGTTTGCTAGTATAAAAAAATATCTGTCAATTTAAATGCAATTTGTTACAATACATTATTTTGTAAATACACGGTATTTCCAGGAACTTATGCCAAAGAAAATGATTCTCTGTCGAACCTTCTCTGGACAATTCTGCGACTCTATATATAAATATTACAAAATTTTTGTGACTTACCTTGTTAATTGATTGAGACAATACTTCTGTGTCCTAAGTGGGATAAAAAATCGTGACATTTCAAATTTGGACAACTTCGCACGTTATGATATGAGCGATTAACATTTGGCAAGTTATAATTCAATAGTATCAATAGTATATAGGTATATATGTACAATGACGGACAACGATCCCTGTCGAATGATCTCGAGAGTCGACGAACGAAACGTGTGTACTGTGTAGCTTCTTCGATTTTATTTTATTTTACTTTATTTTACTTTATTTTACTTTATTTTACTTCACTTCACTTCACTTCACTTCACTTCACTTCACTTCACTTCATTTTATTATTATCTTTATGTACTGGCAGCTTAAATTGGATTTCACATCTTTTTTTAATTTTGTAATTATTATTATCTTCTATTTTTGTGATTTCATGTACTTGGCGTAATTTTTTTAATTCATTGAAGTTTTTGAGGGGATCTCACTTCTTTTTTCAAAGATTAATTGTACTATTATTTGTAAATTCATATTAATACACAAGTATTAATTGTTTATTTATCCTGAATGCATGGAAAATCTTCCAGACGATTAGATCGAAACATTTGGGTCAAATGTTTACGCATTAATATTTACTTACTTATTTATAATAATTTTTAAACAATTTGGTTATACACGGTAGTATATAGTTGTAATATGATGTCATTACATTTTCTATAAAATTCTGTACAATCGTTACAAGAATCGGTTCTGTAACCGCATTGGAACTTATATTGAACCTAAAAAATAAAAATTATTGAATCGGTTCTGTAACCGGTTGGAACTTATATAGAACCTAAAAAATAAAAGTTATAGAGCTATATAGGAACCGTAACTAATACTTACATAGTCTGATATTTAGGTTCTTTATAACGGTTATTCAGAATAATGGTTCTTCATAACTCTTTCAAGAACCTAAATCTTTATAATAACGGTTTCAAGCCCTGCTCAACAGTGAAATATAAAAATATATAAGGGTATAAGGGTAAAGGGTAAAAGTTATAAGGGTAAAGGGTGTAAGGGTAAAGGGTGTAAGGGTAAAGGGTGTAAGGGTAAAGGGTGTAAGGGTAAAGGGTGTAAGGGTAAAGGGTGTAAGGGTAAAGGGTGTAAGGGTAAAGGGTGTAAGGGTAAAGGGTGTAAGGGTAAAGGGTGTAAGGGTAAAGGGTGTAAGGGTAAAGGGTGTAAGGGTAAAGGGTGTAAGGGTAAAGGGTGTAAGGGTAAAGGGTGTAAGGGTAAAGGGTGTAAGGGTAAAGGGTGTAAGGGTAAAGGGTGTAAGGGTAAAGGGTGTAAGGGTAAAGGGTGTAAGGGTAAAGGGTGTAAGGGTAAAGGGTGTAAGGGTAAAGGGTGTAAGGGTAAAGGGTGTAAGGGTAAAGGGTGTAAGGGTAAAGGGTGTAAGGGTAAAGGGTGTAAGGGTAAAGGGTGTAAGGGTAAAGGGTGTAAGGGTAAAGGGTGTAAGGGTAAAGGGTGTAAGGGTAAAGGGTGTAAGGGTAAAGGGTGTAAGGGTAAAGGGTGTAAGGGTAAAGGGTGTAAGGGTAAAGGGTGTAAGGGTAAAGGGTGTAAGGGTAAAGGGTGTAAGGGTAAAGGGTGTAAGGGTAAAGGGTGTAAGGGTAAAGGGTGTAAGGGTAAAGGGTGTAAGGGTAAAGGGTGTAAGGGTAAAGGGTGTAAGGGTAAAGGGTGTAAGGGTAAAGGGTGTAAGGGTAAAGGGTGTAAGGGTAAAGGGTGTAAGGGTAAAGGGTGTGAGGGTAAAGGGTGTGAGGGTAAAGGGTGTGAGGGTAAAGGGTGTGAGGGTAAAGGGTGTGAGGGTAAAGGGTGTGAGGGTAAAGGGTGTGAGGGTAAAGGGTGTGAGGGTAAAGGGTGTGAGGGTAAAGGGTGTAAGGGTAAAGGGTGTGAGGGTAAAGTGTGTGAGGGTAAAGGGTGTAAGGGTAAAGGGTGTGAGGGTAAAGGGTGTAAGAGTAAAGGGTGTGAGGGTAAAGGGTGTGAGGGTAAAGGGTGTGAGGGTAAAGGGTGTAAGGGTAAAGGGTGTAAGGGTAAAGGGTGTAAGTGTAAAGGGTATAAGGGTATATACTCTGCGGAATGATCTCGAGAGTCGACGAACGAAACATGTGTGCGAAACTGATAGGTGTGTGTGTGTAACGCGTAGTATACGTATTTGGTTGACGAAACTTATTTGGTTGACGAAATTTTCGACTGGAGAAGAAAAATTTTTCTTACCATTTCTGACATTTCCATGAGACGATATTACGATATCTCTAGCATGCGTGGGCCGATTTTATTGAAATTGGTCTTATTCGAAAGCTGATATGCGGTTTACATAAGAAAAATGCCTTTAAATTTAGAAAATATTGCAGGCGTAATAAGATATAATGAAAATAAGTGTCAGAATGCCTCCGCGACGAGTAAAGATGCACGGTAGCGGCAGGGACAGTTCGATCGACATATACAGGGTGTTTTTTTTTTTTCATGTACTTGGCGTCGAGACGCTACCGCGTCTCTAGATCTGATGCGTGTTCAACAATTATATCA
This sequence comes from Andrena minutula, assembly GCA_929113495.1. Lineage (NCBI taxonomy): Eukaryota > Metazoa > Arthropoda > Insecta > Hymenoptera > Andrenidae > Andrena > Andrena minutula. The sequence continues at coordinate 24,941,847 of OV815996.1, forward strand.
AAAATGTTTGAAAAAATTAAATCTGACATAGAGTCTTTAGAATTAAAGACTGTGTTCACCTGCGCTAGGCCACAGTAACCATAACCTTCACGGATGAGGTCAATAGCTATCGATTCCGCCAGAGAATTGCCAGGTTTCTTAAAGCATGTCAGACATCGTTCTTTAAGCCAGACAGCATGAGGAATATTAAAGTCACCAAAAATACAAAGCTTATCAAAACAATACTCAAGAAAAATGTCCATGACAGACACAGCATGGTAATCATACAAAGCCGAATGAGAGCCAGGTGGTACGTAAAACGCACCTACAATCAAATGAGTGGAATGGAGTCGGACTCGCACAAAGAGCTGTTCAAGATCCACACGCTTCGGGTCTATCAGAGAACAAGGCAATGTATTCTTGACAGCAATGAGAACCCCACCACCCTTAGAGCAATCACTTGTAAGGTGAGTTCTATCGGTCCGAAAGACATTATAGTCACATAAGCCAAGCTCCTATGCTGCTTCTCGGTACTATAACTTACTTCCTCCGAGTATCTGTTCACTCCCTACCCTGTCATCCTTCAAAGCTGCGGCTAGTGCTTTTCTATTAGATCATCCGCTCATATGACATACCCCTATCCTTATCCATTCCTTATCCTTGCTATTCTTTACTTCTTTACTTCTTTACTCCTTACCTCCTTTACTTTACGTTTACTTTTATTGTTAGTTTTAGTTTTTAGTTCCTAGATTTATATTTAGCTTAGTTTGTTGTGTCTCTAGTCTTAGTTCTAGTTTATTCAATTTGTGCTTATCTCTAACGCTATTTTGAGGTTAGGCCTAATAACAGCTTTAGCTGAGTCTCGCCTTTTCACCATCATGTGTTTTTGATAATTTGGTGAAATAAAGACGGAAAATAAAATAAAATAAAAAGAAATTGAAGAATTAAGCCAAGTTTCAACTAAGATTATAATGTCAAAACACGCAGTCGATGCTATAATAGATAATTTTAAATCCTCTAGCTTAGTCCTTAGACCTCTTACATTTTGGTAACAAACTACGGGATCACTTGACGGTTTTTTTGTCGTGGGACCAAGCGAACTACCACTCATGACAATTTTAGGGACACCGTGAATATAGCGAATAGTCTTATTAGTTTCTCTACGATCATGCAGCTCTCGCAGTTTGGCCCTTAGTTGCTCCAGAGCTTGCCGTTGGATGAGCGTCTTATCATCAGAAATCTTGCAGTTACCTTGGTAGCGGGACTTATTCCTTAAGATACCTCTTGCAACCTCCACTGACTTGAGGCTCACACAGAGAGGCCGCGGAGATGGACCTTTCATTTTACCCAATCTATGAAGCCGCAACTCTGAATAGTCCGATGGTAAAACCTGGGTGAAGATCTGTTTAACGCCTTCGGTATCCTCACTCCTTGCAGCGTCCGGGGAAGTATTCATTGATTCAGAGAGCCCATGAACAATGACATTCAAGGCCCTAAACTGACGTTAATTGAATTCGGCAACAACCGCATCGGTAGCAGCAGGACCAGAGAGCAAACTGTCATTATTCAGGATGACAGGATTAGCCTCGAGCTGACATACTCGTTCATTTAAGTCATCGACAACAGAGCGTAACTCCGACAGCTCAGATCTGATGGTGGCAATCAATTCCTGACGAAAGTCGTTGAGCTCTTCCTTCACGACTTGTCTTATCACACACCTCAATTCATCAACAGATGGAAAGGTCGGTTGTGACAACATCGACGGAGACAAAGTTGATGACAAGGAGACATCTCCCGGGCTAATTAGAGAAGACGAGCCGGCACCGCAATTTAAAAGTTTGCCGTTAAGCACTGGATGAGATGTACGGGTTAGACAGGAGATCCCTTTATGTGATACCAAGCCACAGTCAATGCAGATAACTGGGTTGGCTACAGCTACCCCACAGCCCTTACACTTCAAAGAAGGTGGGGCCATGATTAGCAAAAGTCACTGCAAAGTGAAGCTCGGATAGGCAACAACCCAGATAGCACCATACATCCCAAGGACGTCCGTTTCATGTCCAGTTTATATCCGAACGTCCTACGTCCATTTTGAACATACCTAGGATGTTCTTAGGACTTAAAATTCGGATGTTCTAGGTACGTCCGTTTCTTAAGTCCTACGGACGTTCTTAAGACTTAAATTTCGGATGTTCTGGGTACGTCCGTTTCTTATTTCCTACGGACGTTCTTAAGACTTAAATTTCGGATGTTCTAGGTACGTCCGTTTCTTATGTCCTACGGACGTTCTTAAGATTTAAATTTCGGATGTTCTAGGTACGTCCATTTCTTAACTCCTACGAACGTTTTTAGGACTTAAATTTCGGATGTTTTAGGTACGTCCGTTTCTTAAGTCCTACGGATGTTCTTAGGACATAAATTTTGGATGTTCCAGGAACGTTCGTTTCTTAAGTCCTACGCATGTTCTTAGGACTTAAATTTCGTATGTTCTTGGAACATCAAACAATCTTGTAAGTCACGTGATTGTTTTTAACTACTACATTTCGAATGTTCCGAAAATCTTCGTCTCGTAAATCTTGTGAATGTTTAGAAGAACTGAATTTCCGATCTTCGAGGAACAACCGTCTTGTAGATTTTACAGATGACTAAGGTTAGATTGCAAAACAGTCTTATGATTGAATCTCGCATTTGCGTTATTTTTTGTGCAATGAAGTCGCTGAAATGTTCCCAGGTAGCACACGACTAGAGCACTAAAGAGGTGAGTATTCCTATCCGCCATTTTGGGTTCTCTGGAGAGAGAAAATTATCGAGTACCCGCCTTTTTATGTATTGTCAGATTCACTTTATAAACAAAATACGCATTACTGATATTCATACATGTTAGCACGACACATTATTAGAGTATTTTATTACATTTAAGTTCATATTCGGTTTATAAAGCGAATTTGACAATACTCAAAAAGGCGGGTACTCAATAATCTTCTCTCTCCAGAGGACCCAAAATGGCGGATAGGAATACTCACCTCTTTAGTGCTCTAACACGACGTCTTAAGACAGACATCTTTAATTCTTACACACACGACGTCTTAAAGACGTCAGTCTTAAGACGTCGTTAAAACATCTGTCTTGAAACGAACGTGAAATTTTAAGCAATGAGTCAAGAAGTCGGATGATGATATTCTGTAGAATATTTCACGTTAATGCGTATTTTTTATAAACACTTAAATATAGTTATATACCTAGAAATGAGAACTATTTTCAAGTAAGTGTCTTGGGTAGTTACGAAAAGCGGTTGCTTTGTAAGTTGGGAGACCTGGGTTGGTTCGATTCTCGTCACCGCCAAGTTTTTTTTGCTTAGTGTCCTAACCCAGACTTGATGAAGACGTCTTTAAGACGCTTTTACGATATCTGCAAAATGTTTTTAAGACGCCTTTTGGACGTATTTAATTTGTACTTTCGGACATTCAGGAAACGTTCTAGGAATGTCGGCACAGCACGTCCTCAGGACGTCCCACTTTGTAAATAGGACCTCCCTAGAACATTTAAAGAACTTAACGAGGACGTACAAGGGACATATGGACCTTCGCGGGACACCCTTCGAACGTACAGTACGTCCGGAACGGACGTTATTGGGACGTACATAAGATGTCTTTGTGCTATCTGGGAACGGTACAATGGATCGGAAGAGACCGAGCCTCAATCACTTGATTAAGACAAAGTACAGCCAATGTCACTTCACAAAATAAAGCCCGTATTAACCAGAGATTCAGGCAGTATAACCAGCACCTACTTGATTTCTAATTAAGATTATAGCAGCGATTAAAACTTTAATCAGCGACCCAACGAATTTCACGAACAGATGTAAACACGTCCGTTCGCAATGAGGTCAAGACAATAACATAGTTCATCCTGGTTTGAGTATACGCTAGATGGCGTTGTTTGACATTTGTGACACATTTGAGACTATGGGAGGTCAGGTGTCTAAGTTATTAAAGTTTACAAAATATATGGAAAGAAACCATCTTGCCCCTACCGCGGGGTAAGATCGGGTACCGAAAATGGGGTAAAATAGGGTGCCGAATTGATTTCCCTAAATATTTTCACATCCAATACAAATGTGAATTTCTTCACAATTGTTTTTATCAACCCCTGCGCAGGAATTGTGGGACCATCCACAGAGTTGACATGCAACCCAAACCTCTGTAGATTGCAGGTATGAACCCTGGCAATATAAACATTCGCAGTCTTCTTCTACTGATTTTGTAGATTTTGCTGCTTTTTTCTTCAGTTTCTTTGCATTCTTCTTCAATCGAGGGTCATTCGGATTACAACATTTCTGACTTAGTGAACTTTTTACACTCTCGAGTTCCTTCTTATATGCAGCTTAAGTGAAAATTGCAGTTTTTCCCCGGTGGTAATTGTTTCTGTTCACTGTCCGTTGAACTGCAGGAATCGGCAAAATGTCTTTGAGGGAAGTATTTTCAAAGCTAGATGTTAGATCACGACAAACAGCTCTAACAGGTGATGGAATTATAGGTGCACTATCGCAATTTTTGTCCGTCAAGCTGCGTGAACAACATGGTTCGGGATTGAAAACCAGAGGGCATTTTCCTGACCTGAGACGATATCAGACCCTGCAGGAATTGTTATGTTTGTCGTTTCTACTGGAATCGGTATGTTTGTCGTTTCTGCAGCAATAAAGTCAAAATCTGTAAAATGATCCTGGTTGAACGGCTAAATACCGCATTTTTTTAAATCATTTATAGCAGTTATCATAGTTGCTGCTTGAACATATGCTTGACCAAAAATTTCGCTTATCTGATACAGGGTATTTATTCGACCTAGGTGCGCTTAAGGGTTTTATAAAGGACACATCCAAAGGCCGAAGCCTGTGGGGTGCAGTACAGAGGAAAGCAAAGCATTATCACTCCGTTTTTCCGAGCTAGTTCTATAAGTTCCAAATTTTTTGTATGCGTTGGATGTCCATCAAGAAGAAGTAACACATGATTTGTGGGTGTAGCTCCTGAAAAATGAATAAAGTGTTTAAGCCAACTCACAAATATTTCACTGGTCATCCAACCTCGACCATTGCATTTGGCAATAGTTCCTGGTGGAGCATGGTCTAATAATTTGGGTTTCATTCTTTGCCTGGGGAATATCATCAGCGGAGGCATATAAGAACCACATGCGTTAAAGCAAATTTCGATAGTTACAGTCTGACCGCGTTCTGCAGAAGCCAATGCCCCTACCTGTTTTCTTCCTTTCTGTGCTATTATTTTACACTTCATTTTCGAAAAGTTCGATATTCCGGTCTCGTCACAGGTGTATATTTTTGCCGATTTCCATGCAGTGGGGAAATAATTCAAGTTTATGGCGTTGTTGAACAAGATTGTTAAGTTAATGATTACTATTGCAGGGAGGTGTTTAAGGCAAATCGGTGGAATGCCATCTAATCCACTAGACGTCTTGTTTGGGAGCATTTTAGTATGAACACTAACGACGGGGGGCTGCAAAAACGAAATGGGCCCTCAACATCAACCGAAGGGTTGACTGCAGAACACACCGCATTAAAACGTACAAGGCTCTCGTCATTGGTCCTAAGCTCGTTGGCTTCCGTCCTAAGGGTGGTTACAGAGGTGTCAACCAACTCTTTTAGTCTAGAGTCACTATTGAGGTAGCGAGAAGAATTGATAGATTCATAATAGGCCCCTAAGATGTTAAGCTTATCGCCCGGGGCCGTAAAGACTAGGTAGTCTTCAATTAACCCCGCGTTAGTTCTATCACAGCTGCTCCTATTCAACAGCTGCCCATTATCCTGATGAATCCGCAATTATTTAACCCCCAGCCTTTGTTTAGGACGGAATATAGCATTGATTTTCGAAAGAAAGGTGTCTGAATTCCGGAAATCAATATTTTTTATGACATTGTTCCAATAACAGTCGGATGCCGACTTAAATTTGGCTTTTAAGGCTATAACAACCTCTTTGTGAACTGCTTTGATATTTCTGGTATAAGTCTGTTGGGCTTGGGGGTCAGTGATTTGAAGGTTGTGCAAAGGGGAGACAAGAACCCTTTTTTCCTCCTGAAGTTTGCGAATCCTACGGTTAAGATATCTTAGGGTGTTGCTATATAGCAACACCAGATCTGTACCGGCCATTAAACCATATGATTTAGTGACCGGCACAGATCTGGATATAGAGCGTACAATTGCGTTGTTGATGTCCGAAAGACCCCGATCAATCTCTTTCACCGTTAAATTGCGGTCGCTAGGGACATGGCCCAGATATTCCCTTTCAATCCCCCTAGCGAAGTCACCCCACCAAGCTGAAGTGCTTCTTGAGGTGCTCCCATTTTACACGCTGGTAAGCTAGTGTTTTGATTTTAAAAAGCTCCACCGTTTTGCTCTTGCTCGATAGCAGCACCAAGAAATGATATCTATCCGGTTGTTCCTTGTTGAAAATGAACTTGGTTAGACTGATAATTTCCACGTCAGAAAGCTGTAAGTCCGAAATCTCCAGTTTAATGTCATCTGGTTCAAAGGAGCCTCTAACGCCGTTGAGTACTACCGATTTAGGCTTGAGATGCTTCGGAGTGTAAGTATAAAATTGAATTTTCAGATCAAGAAGCTTGTCACAGATAAGCTTGTGATGTTCTAAGCTATTAACGTAGATGGAATATTTAAAACGTGCCCCAATATCTGCTTATTTTATTAAAAAATCAGATTTAGTGATGTTCAATGAAGTCACCACTTTGATTAAATCATTAATAGAGGACTCTAGCGTGTTGATGGGAGGGGGTTTTGCAACTTTCCTATTTACACTTAATATTGGCCCAGATATATCCTGCTCCTCAGTTTCGAGGTCCATATCATTCTCCGGATCCAGCGATTGAAATCGGTTCTTCTCCACCACGGTGGATTGCTGGGGGGTATGCTTTATTGATGATTTGCTAGTCTTCTTTGGGAGGATTCAGCTCTCAGCCGGGGAGGAAATGGGACGCGAGGGAATTGGGCCCTCAGGCGTCACGCTAGAGGGTGTCAATGGGCCGCTTTTCCGACCCACGTTAAGGTTGGGTTTAACCAAATATTTTTGAGGAGCCCCAAATTCTTTTAGGAAGCTTTTGAGCAGCCTGTCCAACGGAATCGGTTGCGTTTTATGCGATTTTTTTAAATTGCGGCTCAGAGTTGAATTAGTAGCGCTATTCTCTTTGTTCTCGTCTAAAGACGAGAAATGACGCTTCGCCCCCTGCGACGACATTTCAGTTATCTGGCCTCAAATGAAACGTGCGGAAGACGTTCGCGACGATTCAGGGCCAGAAAAATAAATATCACGTGTCATTCTACTAGAGCTGTTCGAGTACTCGGAACAAGCGAGCCGGGATATACTCGGTTCGAATAACCGAACCGAGCCGAGCGCTCGAAAAAAGCGAGCGGCTCGAATGAATCGGGCCGCTCGATTAAAAAGCGAGCGACTTGATCAAAAAGCGAGCGGTTTGATTAAAAATCGAGCTCATTTGACACTCGTCAGGAACGTCAGGTTATAAATTTGGAGTAGATTGCACGATGAAGGTAGCGATTGACGAACGAAACAATTGTTTTCAGCCGCTCGCTTTAATCGAGCGCTCGGCTCGGTTCGGAAACCGAGTCCCGACTCGACTCGAATTTCGAGCTACTCGAATATTCGAGTACTCGAACAGCTCTACACTCTACCAGTAGCGTAACTGAAGATGTTGAATTCACAGTAGCGGACCAACTCTCACAAACAAAAAAATGCAAAATTTACAAAGAAAACGTGAGCTTTAACACAGCGACCTGACTCCAACGGCCGCCATCACGGGACTACGAGAACCGGTGTTTTCCATCACGGCTACGGCCGCTGGTAGGCCCTTTTGTATGAAACCGTTTGGAAATGAGTCCTTTTGTTATAAACACATTTGGAAATAAATACTTTTGTAATGTACATATTACTTTGCTTGATATATAATAAAATACAGTATTGTCTCCATATGTACCCGATTTGGTGTATCCGATATAGCCCTGTCGCTATCCCCACCATTTCTGTCTCACTCTTGTCCGGCGAAGGCGAGAGCGAGATGGAACGAGAGCGAGCGAGAGCCACTAAAACCGAGCAAGGACAGTACGAGACAGACGACAGCGTTCATGTTTTGTCTCCCTCCGTCTTTCGGGCGCCGTAACACTCCGTCCTTTGCGTGCGCGACGGGCGTGCGCGATGGTCGCAGGCACATACGGAAGCACGAGACCAGAGATGGGCAAATTTTTTATTTAAATAAAAAATTGTGTTCGAATAAAAGTAGAAAATTTATTCGAAACTCAGCAAATAAAAATTCCCAGAGTTATTTATTATTTGAAGCGCCATAAATAATATTTTTAATTGACGGGATTCATCCGTAGGTCCATAAATAAAATTTTCAGCGACGAGAATTCATCCGTAGGCCCATAAATAAAATTCTCAATTGACGGGGATTCATCCGTAGGTTTGGCCAATTTTCTCACTTTCATTTGTATTTACAGTGGACGCTCGATACTGTGCCGCAATCGTGGCTCTAGAGGCGGTGTTTTCTCAGAAGCGGCATATTAGCGAGAGCCAATGTAACGCGCGCTCTCCCCATAACTCTCCTGTTTTCTTTTCCGTGATGGCTGCCCCCTACCAGAATACTCTTAAGGTGCGTCACACTGATGTGAGAAAAAGAAAAAACACATTCACGTATATGTATTGCTTGCGACTTGCTTGCGAACTCCAGTGTGGAGGCACCATTAAGGGTTAGCATTCATTGCCTCGCTGAGCGTAAGAGAAAGGGAGGTGCACACACGCGTGCGAGTAATGCGTGTGAGCTGGGGCGTTCCTAACGGCACTTTAAACAGCGGCATATTATCGAGCGTCCACTGTATAGCGGAGAAGCTTAAGTAGCTGTGGGCGTGGCTCCGGAGGCTTTCGGGCCTCAAGTGTCTTCGCTCGAAGCCGGCGGGTCCTCGAGGCGAGCGACATTGTATAGTTCACCTGTCTAATCTGCAGCGCGGAGTTGCTCGGCGACGAGTCATCGATTGTACAGAAACTGAATTTCTTTATTTTTCATCGTATCAATATGAAAGGGACACCAATGGATTCCTTGCATTCTCCCGATTAAATGGATAAAAAAATATTTAAATCGGGCCAGTTTTAACGAAACGGGCTTTTAATCGTGCAAATTAATTTTATGCTCATTATCGTCCCAGGTCTTAACACGGTCAGGTACGCGTCTCTACACTTTCAACTGCAATATTGACAATACCGTCGATTCTACGGCCTAGAATAGTAGCTCCGTATTACGATGTTCTTAACCAGAGTTTCGCATCGATGGCAACTACTTAGTTACAATTAATGAGTTGTGCATGATTTTAATGACGCATAATTTAATTGCATGTTAGAAACTGAATTACTAATTTTAACTAAAAAAAAATACTTTACGACGTATAACACGAATTTCACGAATTAAGGGCGTCTGCACATGGCGACTTTTTGCAGCGATACAGTGCCAACGATTGTATCGATGCAAACGCAAGTGTGCGAAAGTAGACGGGCAGTGACTGCATCGCGTTTGCATCGCGAGAGTATCGCGACTGTATCGCTGCAAAAAGTCGCCGTGTGCATGCGCACTAAGACAGTTCCAATTTCATCGAATGAGGATTGCTTGTTTTAATGAAGAGATGGTTTAGATATGGCAAGCGGCCTGACTCTGTTTCTGGAGGATCTGGTCACGTGAATGGGGAAGGCTATGCCCTTTGGTAAGAGAACTGTGATAGACCGCTGAGTGATAACCGCGGTCGGCGCGTCGGCGGCGGCGGCTGGTGGCGGTCCCTTATTGGTATAACAACCAAACATTTATATTAACGAACACTTCATATTACAAAATAATTGTATACGTATGTACAAATGTGTACATAATATATATTTACTTATTTATAATAATTTTTAAACAATTTGGTTATACACAGTAGTGTATAGTTTAGAACTTATATAGAACCCAAAAAATAAAAGTAATAGAGCTTTATAGAAACCATAACTTAAACTTATATAGTCTGATATTTAAGTTTTTTATAACGGTTATTCAGAATAAAGGTTCTGAATAACTCTTTCAAGAATTTACATCTTCATAATAACGGTTTCAAGCCCTGCTTAAGAAGGGAGAGCTTGACAGCCGAGAACCAGGGGACTATAAAAAACAAGGATAGTAGTGATTGCACTAGCCATTATGTAAGAAAGGAAAAATCTTAAATTCCGCATTTGTCATTGGATCTGTACGAAAGTACAGTGGCGTGCCAGTGGTAAGAAGAAGAGACCCTCTACGCCCCTCTTCTTCTTACCACTAGACCTTCAATGGGTAGAAAAGTGAAAGTAGGAAAGCTTGTGGACAGGAATACCGTAAGGCAGGGCTGTCGAACTTCCCCACTCCGCGAGCCACACGTCTTGGGCGCCCGGTCAGTGAGTTCCCCCACTTATTTTTCTCCAGGAGTAGCTCGAGACCAACGCTCATTGTCAGTGAACCGATCCCCTCCCACCACGAGCCCACGGGCTTGTGCGGTTCCCGGACGAGAAACACATCAGAATGAAGTAGGTATGGAGGGGGTTGTTCTCCTACGGCTCTCCTGAACGGGCGAAGAGGAGAAAGAGCCACTGTGGCTCGCGAGGCGCCTGTTCGACACCCCTGCCGTAAGGGTTGATGCGTACCAGTGACTCGAATGCTTTATGGCTCTGTTTTCGCTAAAACGTTTATGGTGCTGAACGTATGGCAGGCAGATGTGTTGTTTAGCCTTTTCAGATAGTAATTCGAAGTCTTTCTCCCTATGCACGTAAAGGTAGTTAAAAGATTGACGTTTCACACAAATTTTAAGAAAATCTTGTGCTTTCCCGATGAAAGTGATACCACACCTGACAAAATTTTAACTATAATTGAAGCAGTAAAAGCGGCAACGGATCAACTCACATTAAAAAAAAAAATTTCGCCTATTTTATATGATTAGTAGCGGATATAGGAATACGTTATTGCTATTAACTCAATTTCGAAAAGATTGTGGGTTAGTCCATTGTTTGTTCTCACTACCTCAATTAACGATATTAGGCATAAAATTAATTTGCAGGATTGAAAGCCCATTTCGTTAAAACTGGCCCAATTTAAATATTTTTTTATCCATGTAATCGGGAGAATGCAAGGAATCCATTGGTGTTCCTTTCATATTGATACGATGAAAAATAAAGAAATTCAGTTTCTGTACAATCGATGACTCGTCGCCGAGCAACTCCGCGCTGCAGATTAGACGGGTGAACTATACAATGTCGCTCGCCTCGAGGACCCGCCGGCTTCGAGCAAAGACACTTGAGGCCCGAAGGCCTCCGGAGCCACGCCCACAGCTATTTAAGCTTCTCCGCTATAAATACAAATGAAAGTGAGAAAATTGGCCAAAGCTACGGATGAATCGCCGTCAATTGAGAATTTTATTTATGGGCCTACGGATGAATTCTCGTCGCTGAAAATTTTATTTATGGACCTACGGATGAATCCCGTCCATTGAAAATATTATTTATGGCGCTTCAAATAATAAATAACTCTGGGAATTTTTATTTATGACACATACAGATAAAGTCTCCTTTATTTATAAAGTTATTTAAATAATTTTTTATTTAAATAATGCCCATCTCTGCACGAGACCGCAACGCAAAAACTTGACGCAGGCCCGGCTCAAATTTTTTTTGCGCCCTAGGCCAACTTTTCAAATTGTTGCTATTGCTGAAAATAAACTTTAGAATTAAATATTACAAGTTGTGCTATAAGTGGATTAAACTACGAATAAAAATTCAAAGTAAGGTTATTAATAATCTCAAATAAATGTATTAAAATATAGGGCGTAATTTGAAAAGTTTGTCTAGGGCGCAAGAAAGACTTGTGCCGTGCCTGGCTATCTGACCGTCGCGCGCATGCGTTGGGCAGTCACGATGCCTTCTGAGTGCTCGCACGCCCGCGCGCAAGAAAACCGGTCCATCTCGCTCACTCCTTCGACCAGAACTCGAAGGCGATCTGCCCCTTCTGAGTACCCAACGCCGGTCCCGACCAGCGGGCACACACGGAGACAATACTGTAAATTCTTTAAAAAAATTTCATTTCCTTTTTCTTATTCATAAATCAAACTTTTATGCGTAAGAACCAGGCGCCCTTAAGGTGGCCGTTGCAATAAGCGGCTACAGCCGTCAGTGACTGCGACTGGCGTCGTCGCAAATGGTATTTCTTATACCTAAGCGTCAACGCCATGGCCCCCACCAGTGCAACGACGCGCCGCACAGGCCCTTTTCGAGCACTTGAAAAGAGGGTCTATTGTTGTATGAGGTCTCAAGGACCGTCGAGGACAGTGAAAGACTAGCCATTTTTCTTATATGTACATCGTGTTCTGTTTAACTACCGGATTGAAGAAGTCAATGACATTTGGGCGTTTCTTTTAAAATATCTGAATTAAAATTGTGGCAAAAAATAGGATAAACCTATTCCTTTCTAGTGATGTATAATTTAATATTTTCTACATCTATTAATTTGTTTTTCTATTTTTTAACTCAATCTTGTTAAAAAATTGGAAACTGTTTTTTTGGTACTTTATTAGTGGTTTAAGTCACACGTTGGGGAAACGTTCGGTTTTCAAGTTATTATTTCTGCACTTTCCATAGTATGTATTTACCAATTTTTGTTTAGTTTTATTGAAATTGTTGCCGTTATTTTTTTAAATAACCTCAAACTTTCTTATGAGTTGTATTGTGACGCCCCAAGATTTTTCGCGCGCGGTTACTTCAACTCATTTATAAATCTATCTGCAAATCCACTCAAATCTTCCCCAAACCTCAATTCTTACCCCTTTACCAACGACCTCGGCCGCCTTGGCGAAGTCCCTCGCCCCACAAATATCTTAAATCGAGACCACGTCTCACACCCTCTCAATGACCAAAGGAGTCAAACCCACCGACGTCCCTTTCCTATTAAAACACCCAAAATCCATTCGAGGAGTTGAGCAATTCAAAATCACATGTATAAAAACCCTAGAAGAAAAACTGCGAGTCCCAATATAGATCAACCTTTGATCCCTGCAAAAACCCCAAAAGTTATCATGACACATGTTTATAATTAGCCCAAGGTGCATACTGCGCACCCCCCTTCATACCGTAAAATACTATATAAGCAGGGCAAAGTCCATACCGCGCGTACACACCACAACCCCTTGCAAAATCATATAAATACAAGGGCCCGGAGACAGATGCTCTCTTTCGACGAAATATCCTTGGCGAAAGGAAACTCTTTCAACGAAATATCCTTCGGCGAAAGGAAACTATCTTTGCACGAAAACCATTTAAGGTCTCGTCAGTCAAAGTATTCTTAAAACTAAATTCAATCATCTCCAACAACCAAGCATTGTAAGAGATTATAACTACCATTAATACCACTGTATATCACCATCATCCATATTAATTATTCATATTCTTATTGTTTCATATTGTTTCATATTGCAACGCTTATTGCGCTTATATTATCTTGTATTGCTATTCTTAGTGCTTTTCACATTATTTCGTATTGCAACGCTTATTGCGCTCATACTATTGTGTATTGCTATTTGTATTGCTTATTAACGCTTATTGCGTAAATCATCCTAGCTTATTAATATATATCTTGTATTTCATGTTCATATTCATAACTTATAACCATTACATAAATGCTATGTTCATCGCCAACCCATTATTATAAACCGTAACTATCTGCACAATAATAGTGCATTACATATTATCAAAAGCTATAAAGTGAATAAACAGTTTTACTTCAAATCAGCTACGAATTATTGTGTCAATCCTTCGGCTACGAAGATCCCTAAATCCAAACAGGCTGCTGGAACAGCTGATTACGGGCAACGACCGCAGAAAGCGTCACGGTGTTTACTAACTTACTTTCGTATAGGTTTCGCTTAACCGTATGACTAGTCGAATTTCGCGAAGTTATTACATGTGTCTTTTACAATAATGCAGCGGTAAATCCGATTACCTAAGCAAACCAAAACAAGTGCTCTAACGGGTGTCTCCCCAATACAAACCAGTTCATTAAACCTTCCCTGGTCGATTAGTGTGCAGAATCAAGAGACACGTTAGTGTCTCGCGCCAAGTATATATATATATGCGCAGCGCGAGCACAGAATGTCTCTATTACGCGACGACTCGCTATTCTGAACCCTGATATTTCCGAATCTCAATAACGGCTGATCCGATTCGATTTTGAATGGTCTTAATGGATAGTCTGGGTTTGATTTACATAAGAAAAGTGTCTTCGTTTTGTTCCTACGTGCCTTATGAGCTGAGATATTTCGTTGTAAAGTGGCGATTTCCCGATTTTCATGTTCTTAAAAATTCAGCATCGTCCTGGTAAAGTGTAGGCAAGAGGGGAACGTGAAAGGGAGAGAAATGTCTCTCAGGCACGTCGTTCATTGGATCGTGGTGTAACTTGATACACTCTGTTCTCACGCAGCGTGTATATCTATATATTGATGCGGGTTCGGCCAATCGCGTAACAAATAGTCACGTGACAGCTAGCAGAAAGCACGTCTGTAGAGATATAAACGTAACCTAGATAGTGTTAAAGATATTAAAGAACCATAACCTGCGAAGTGTGAAATAAGGAAATTGTAAAAAATTTTGAAATATCACGACTTTTAACACGACATAGGACACCGAATTATTGTCTCAATTAACAAGGTAAGTCACAAAAATTTTTTAATAGACTATTTATGTAAAGCTTATAGAAACGGAGGGGACGCATAGACTTGAAAGTTGTCCGGAGAAGGTTCGACAGAGTAGCGTCATCTTTGACACAAGTTTTTATAAAATAATATATTGTTTTTATACCATCAGACTATTTTTACATTAGAGTTTTTATGTACAACTTGTAGAAATGAAGGAGATGCATGGGCTTGGATAGAAATAAAGGAGACGCACAGGCTCGGATAAAAATGAAAGGGACGCACGGGCTTGGACAGAAATGAAGGAGATACACAAGCTTGGAGGTTGTCCGGAGAAGGTTATTACATAGACAGAGAATCATCTTGTTTCGCAAAAGTTTCTTGAAATTTGTCAAATAAGGTAAATCGACAAAATTTTTCAAATTAGCGTAGCATTGATATTTAACCCTTAACTGGTATCCTGGGGTCACTCATTACCCCTGGCACGCAGAGTTCGCTGTGAAACTTTTGGTTGTCTAAGTTTGTAAACTGAATTTATAATTAACTTTGTAGTAATACTTTAAATTTCTACGTTTCTATTAGTACTTTATTTTGTTCGCCCTTAGGGTTTACAATCCAGTCACCCCCCCTCTTACATCTATTTCTTACATCTACTTCTTAAAACTAACCGCCTTCCTCTTAATTCTAATTCCGCCGCTCGCTCGCTCGCCCTCGCTCGCACGCACGCACACCTCAAACTCTCTCCTCCCTTCCTTACCATCCGACCCCCGCTTCCGCTCGCTTCCTTCCACTCTCAATCCTTATCCTCCCATTCTTCCACTCCACCTCCTCTCCTTATCTCCACTTTCCTCATCCACCCCTCTCCATCCCCCTCGTCACTCAAAACCTCCCTCACCGCATCCTGCCATTCCCTCTCCACTCCCCATCCCGTGCACATCTCCCACACATGCTCCCATGTCTCAACTCCCTCACCACATATCCTACACATTCTGTCCTCTTCCTCTTCCCAATATCTCCCTCCTTTCATCTCACTCCGCAGCCTAAACCGTGCTACTCTCCTCCATCTGCTTTCCCCCCACCCCCTCTTCAAATATCCCGGAACCCCCACCCCTTTTACCACTCCATACCATCTATTATAATTTGAATCCCTAATCCTTTCCCATCTTTCTACTTCCTCTACCCTCCTTCCCCTACTTACCAACTCCTTCCCCCTCATCTCCCCCTTCCCCTCAACACTTCTACCTCATCTATTTCCCATCCCCTCTCCTCAAAGAACCCTTTCCTTTCCTCCTCCCACCCCCCCAATACCTTTCCCCTTCTCGCCCTACCTTTTACCTCTTCTCAACATTCCCTTGCCAGTTCCCCTCCCTGCCCCTCCTCTAGCTTCCTCTCATACGTCCATGCCCTCATCCCCGCCCTTCCCTTCATCATGTCCCGCTGCATCTCCTCTCTAACCAAGTACCCCGGGGTACACCACTCTACCCCCAAAACCCATCTTAGATACCTTTCCTGTAAAGCCTTCACCTTCTCCCTTCCCTTCCATCCCCATATTTCTGCTCCATACCCCACCGTTGCCCACACCAACCTATCATATAGCCATACCCTTCTCCCCCAGTCCTTCCCAAACCTCCTCTTTCCGATCCCCCAAACCTGCCCCATCACCGTCGCCGCTCTTTTAACCCTGTCCTCCACATGAGCCTCCTGTCCTCCGTTCGCCATCAGCGTATAGCCTAGATACTTGAACGACTTCACCTCCTCCACCTTCTTTCCCTTCCATCTCCATACCACGTTCTTCCACCTCCCACCCCCCTTCCTACACCTCATTATTTTTTACTTTTGCACGTTTAGATGCAGTCCCTTCCCGTCCAAGTATTTTTCTAGCTTCGCCATCATTCCCCTCATCTCCTCCTCCTCCTCCGCCACCACCGCCACATCATCCGCATAGGCTAGTGTGTATACCTTCTTTCCCCCCAGCCTCACCCCTCCCCATCCACCCCTTTCCATCTCCTCATCTAAGTCCGCTAACAGCAGGGTGAATAGGCTTGGGCTCAGTGGGCACCCCTGCCTTACCCCCCTAGCCGTCCAAAATTCCCTCCCTACCTCCTCCCCCACTCTAACCCTACATATCGTTTCCTTTAGAACCTCCTCGCATCTCTTCACCAGTCCCTTTCTCACTCCCCTCTTTCTCATTTCCTTCGCCAGCACTTCCCTATCCACAGAATCAAATGCCGCCTTTAAGTCTATGAAGAATATAACCATTCTTCTCTTCCTCCTGGTTATCTGCCTTTTTATCAGGTGATTCAGGACATATATGTTGTCCACGCAACCCATCCCTTTCCTGAATCCAGCCTGACTCGCCGGCAATATCCTCTTAACTTCCACCTCCTCTCTTAATCTCTCTGCTAACACCGACGCGTATACTTTGTATGCCGTCTGTGTCAGCGTAACCCCCCTGTATTCCTCCACCCTTTTCCCGCTCCCTTTTTTAACCACCGGCACCACTATTCCTTCTCTCCAATCTTCCACCCATCCCTCCCCCTTCCAGACCCTGTTACATATCTCCCATAGCCAGTCCTCCACCTCTCTCCCCCCATATTTCCACGCCTCATTTGGTATGCCGTCCCCCCCTCCCGCCTTTCCCTCCTTCAAATTCCTCATTACCTTTCTAATCTCCTCCCTACTTAACTCCCC
Organism: Andrena minutula; assembly: GCA_929113495.1. Classification (NCBI taxonomy): domain Eukaryota; kingdom Metazoa; phylum Arthropoda; class Insecta; order Hymenoptera; family Andrenidae; genus Andrena; species Andrena minutula. Next base: position 24,959,269 of record OV815996.1, read on the forward strand.
CTCTTCGTCCTCATCCCTCCCTCTTTCCCCTCCCTTTCTCACCCTCCACTCCACTCCTCCTAACAGCCCCTTAAAGTATTCCTCCCACTCCTCCATCTTTATCCCCTCCTCTATCCTCCTCTTTCTTTTCCTCTCTCTATTTACCACTTTCCACACCTGCCCCTCCGTCTTCGCCCCTTCCACCTCCTTCTCCCACTTTTCTACCTCCTCCCTCTTCTTCTTTTCGCACATTATCCTGTACTCCTTCTTCCTCTCCTTATACTCCTTCCCATCTCCACCCTCCCTCCTCCAACGTCTCATCATCCTTCTTACCTTACCTTTCTCCTCCCTACACTCCTTATCCCACCACCCTCCCATTCCTCCCCTCCTTCCTCCTTGGCCCACCTTTCCTATCGCCCCTTTAATCCTATCCCTCAGTTCCCTCCAATCTTCCTGGATTCCTCTATCCCCTCTTTCTCTATTACCAAAATTCCTTACAAACTCCTCCCTCCCCTCTACTGTCCAATTCCCCCTTCCTGTCCCTCTTCCCTCCCCCTTTTCTCTTCTTCCACTCCTCTCTCTACCTTCCCCCCTCAGCCACACTACTACCGGATGATGATCTGAATCTACCCTGTCATTCACTTCCAGCCTCTCCACTCTCTCCCTTGTATCCTCATTCCCCAAAACATAGTCTATGACCGAATTCCCTCTCCCTCCTGTGTATGTCCACTCCCCCTCCTCGTCCCCTTCCACATTTCCGTTTATTATCCCCCACCCCCTTTCCCCCAAATATTTGCATAACCTCCTCCCCTCTCCGTTCACCTCTCTGTCCTTCGATCTCCTACTATCCATTCCCCTCTCCTCTTCCTCATCCCCGCCCACATCTCCCCCCCCCTTCCCCTCCTGTCCTCGCCTTAAAATCTCCCCCTATCACCACCCTTACTCCCTCCTCTCTCCCTTCCATCCACTCCTTCAACTCTTCCAACATCCTCTGTAAATCCTTATTCACGTACACGCCCACCACCCTCCACCCCCCCCCCCATCTTCACCTTCCTCATCATTATCCCCTCCTTCTCACCCTCCTCCCCTTCTCTTGTTTCCATCCCCTCTCTCACTCCCATTATCATACCCCCTATTGCCCTCCCTTTCTTACTCTCCCTCTTCGCCCCTTGCTTCCACCACACATATCCCTTTGGAAACTTATTCCTCACCTTATCCCATTCTCTTTCCTCTACCCATGTTTCACACAACACTATTATATCCCATTCCTTCAGCCCCTTCCAGAAACCTCCATCTTTATTTTTTAACCCCGCCACATTCCAGAATGCCACCTTATATCTTCCTACCTCTGCACACCCCTCTATCCTCTCTCCCCTCCACCCTTCCCCCCTTTTCCGTTTCCCTGCTCCTCCAACCATTTCTCCTCTACCTCATCCCACCTCCTCACCTTCCCATTCACCCACATCTTCATGTACCCTATCTGCACATTTTTCCCCCTCTCCCTTTCTCTTTCTGCCTCTCGCTCTATTTTCCACCACCCCCTTCTCTCCTCCTCCGTGAGATCGTTCTCTATCTTCACCTTCCCGTCCCTGAGCTTTCTCCTCGCCTCCATTACCTTCCTTTTTTCTTCCCTTCCCGCCAATTTCACCAGCGCCATTCCGCGTCCCTCTCCTCCCGCTCTTCCTATCTTTTTCACCTCCTTTATATCCCCCCTCTCCAATCCCATCCTCTCCCAAAGCCCCCTCACCCTCTCCTCCACCTCTCCTCCTTCCACCCCCAGGCCCCTTATCACCACGTTGCACCTTCTACCCTCCCTCTCCTTTTTGTCCTGCATTACCTCCAACCTTCTCAGCCTTATTTTCCGTTCCTCCACCTGCCCCTTCTCCACTACTTCCTTTCCATTTTTTCCTTCTTTTTCCCAACTCTCTAACTTCCCCATCACCTCCTCCATTCTCCTATCCCTTTCTTCCAGTCTCTCCAACTTTTCCTCTATTCCCTCCCTCCTTGCCTTCTCCTCCTTCATCCACTCATCCCATTTCCTTCTTTCCCCTCTCCATTCCTCCTCTAACCTTCTTCTCTCTTCTCTTTCACTCCTCATCTCCTTCTTCATTTCCTTTATCTCCTTCATTAGCTCCCTCATCATTCCTTCCATCACTACCATTCCTCCTCCCCCCTGCTCGCCTCCCTCTTTACCCCTTCTTTCTGGTGACCTCGCCGTTTTACCACTCCTCTTAAATCCCCTCCTCCCCATCTCTTCACTCGCCTCTGCCCCCTTCTCCTCCCTCTCTCTCTTTTTTCCCCAGTAATTTTCTAAACTACCTGCACTCCCTACGCTACTGCCACTGTCCTTCCGACACCTATCCTTCACATTTGTGCTCCCCTTCCATTTCTCACCCCCTTTCCCTTTTCCATCCCCACCCCCCACTTGCCCTTCTCCCCCACTACCCCCCGTCTCCATCTCGCCACCTTTCCCTTTATCCATGCTCCTAATCACTTTTCCCCGTTCAAGAATTCCCGCCTTCCTGCCTATCTGTCTGCACCTCTACTTCTTCCCCTCCTCAACAGGTGTCTCCTCGCTCCGCTCCGTTCTCTATCTGCTTTCCCGCCAAACATCGCCTACCTCTAACACCTAACCTCCAAGCCTTCCCTTAACACTCCTATTTCCCTGCCACCCACACTCCTATCTCTTTCCCCTTTAGCTCTTTCCTCTCCCCACTTCTCCTTGGACCCTCCACACTCACACTCTATCCTCCCTTTCGCCACTTCACCACACTTTCCTACACACTCCAACACCGCTCACTTTCGCACACCTGCCATACACCGCGACCGGAAACGGAAGTCCCTTCTACGTTTCTATTATTTTATATATTACCTAAAAACAAAATATTCATAGAGGTTCTTCTAGTGTCGACTTTACAAGTTTCTGTGCCCTTTTTTATTTGGGATCTGCCACGACCCCAGTATACCAGTTACGTTTGAGAAAAACAGTATATCAGTTAAGGGTTAAGAAAATTATGGCGTACTGCTTGCAATGTCGAGTAAGTCACATTAGTGAAGAAAGTACGCTGAATATGCATCTCCCTCGATACTTTCCAAAGTTTTGTGAAACATATTTTCACATAAGATTTGAAATCTCTGAAGTATTATGAATATAATATTTTATTAAAATCCACAGTAGTTCCTACGCTATTCATTAATTTGATTAGTTTCCCATGAACAATATTTCAATTCACCAATAAACATACTAATTTAATTTTATTCCAGCACCAATAAATTGTGTGTTAAAAATATTGAATCTCTTTGTTCATTTTCGATAAATTACCATTAGTATTTAAATTTCCTCCAACAAGACATTCTGCGCTCTTACTTCCTTCGGGCACATTTTGTAGTCTCTACATTTACTATAACAAAGGGCCACTCTATTTCTATATGTTCTACGTTAAGTTGTAACTAAAATGTGGATTTTATATATTTACAGATAATCTACGTTAGAGAAAAAAAATTATTGTGACATAGTATTATATTAATTAAACGATTTTATTCAGCTTCAATCGTCTGTTTGCTTCCTGTATGTTTGCTTCATGTCTGAAAACTCAAATTTAAATCAATTCCACCAATCCAATTGTCTGGTAGCTTTGCAGGCGTGCGTAGTTTGGATGGCAATATAATATTTCACTTAATATTAATAATTCACCCGAGGGGGTGAAAAAATTATCCAGCCATAATAAACACTATAAAATGTGTGAAATCCCCACAAAATTACCTTTTTTCAAAAAAGGTACAAAAAGAGCGCCAAGTATATAATCTCATAAAAAAGAATCCCATTTAAAAACATTGTCGTAAATTAATATAAATTTATTAATGTGCTATATTCAACTTTACAAAAGTAATGATATACAACAATTGCGCCAATTATCACACTGGCTATTTACACAAAGAACAAAATGTATTCAATAATATTAAGCAGATATATTTTTATACAAATAAATATTTTAATACGAATAAATATTTGATTCAAAATACTTGGCGCTGTGCAACCGAAAAAATGTTAATTGCCTTAGTATTAATTAATAATTTACAACAACTCCATTACAATATAAAATACATATACATACACATATTAGAAGCGCAGTCAGATTTATTCTACATATATTTAATTCTAATACCATGCGTAGCATATGCACACGCGCACACACACACACGCGCGCGCGCGCACACACGTACAAGAAAGAAAGAAAAGGATTAATGCAATTTATACATATTTATTGAGTTTAGCAACACCAATTCGGGGCGCAACGCCAAGTATTTGGAATCAAATATTTATTCGTATTAAAATATTTATTTGTATAAAAATATATCTGCTTAATATTATTGAATACATTTTGTTCTTTGTGTAAATAGCCAGTGTGATAATTGGCGCAATTGTTGTATATCATTACTTTTGTAAAGTTGAATATAGCACATTAATAAATTTATATTAATTTACGACAATGTTTTTAAATGGGATTCTTTTTTATGAGATTATATACTTGGCGCTCTTTTTTGTACCTTTTTTAAAAATTAAACATTACTCGCCTGCCGTTCGAAACGATTAGTGTGCAGAATTTCACATTTCTCGCCTGACGTTCGAAATGGTTAGTGTGCAGAATTAAACATTTCTCGCCTGACCTTCCCTAAATCTTCAATCCCCTGAATCTAACATTCTCCCGGCCGTTCGAAACGATTAGCGTGCAGAATTTCACATTTCTCGCCTGACAATCGAAAAGGCTGGTGTACAGAATTACATCGTTAAATACCTGATTTCCTTGCCTCCCGGTGCGCTGAACTATAGATTCGCGCCTGGATTTTATGTAAAAACCCCTTTGTCATTTGTCCCATTAAATCAGAGTTTGCAGGTCTCCAGCGGTGCCGAACACCTACAGGGGCGGTGGTAATGTGTGCGTGAATTGACGCCAGCGCAAAGCCAGCCACATGGCGAAAACGCGAAACGAATGTGACGTCACAGTTGTACCGATGCCAGCGCCCAACTAAGCCACATGTGCCACGGGCGCGCATGCGAGAGACGCAACGATTGGAGACGAACTGACGCCAGCGCCAAGCGAGTAACGTCGCGACCAACCAGCATCGACAACATATGTCCCGATGACGCTGGTTGGCCGTAGTGTCGGCTCGGCTCCCATCGTGCGTCTCACGCACACATTGCCACCGCTCCCTATAGGTGTTTCCCTCTGACCAATAGCAGTGGGGTATTGTATGGGCTCCGCTGGAGACGGGCCAAGCTACCATTCTAGGGAGCCGAGAGCTTACCGTAGTGACGTCACATTCGTTTCGCGTTTTCGCCACGTGACTGGCTTTGCGTTGGCGTCAATTCACGCATACATTACCACCGCCCCTGTAGGTGTTCGGCACCGCTGGAGACCTGCAAACTCTGCATTAAATCCTTAACCCGGGACGTGACAGTATATTAACTCAAATTTGTATGAACTTGCTTAATAATATTCAGCATTTTCAATGCGAAAAAGGGAATGTTGCATTTTCCCCTATTTCTTGAGATTCAGGCCCACTGTACAATATAGAATACAAATGATTACTCCATTATTAGCAAATATTGTCAAATATTGTTTTCTCAGTTGCCCTTGCAACTGCGAAAACAAGATTTTTGTCCTTACAAATATATGTTTATTATACAAGTTCGCGGAAGGTAACTAAAAAGTCGAAAATTACTGATATTTTTTCAATGGGTTTATTATACAGGGTGTAAACAGTATACGTAGCAATATTTTAGGGGGTGGTAGGGGAGGTCCAATGGAACATAAAAGTCCTATGACATAATGTCCGATCTGTCTCCATTTTACAGTAATAATGCCTCAAAGTTAACATGTCTATATGCTAAACTAATAATCGCAAGATTCCATAATTTTGCACATACATTGGAGACCACCAGTAGAGTAAAATGGTCTGAATACATTTTGTTGTATCTCGTATAGTTTCGCTGTTATAAAGGTTTAAACATCGGAGATGTTTGTGGAAAAGATCGTCGCTACACGCACACAGATGAGCCGTAGCACAAAGACCGCCCGTTGTGAGCTGTTCAAGATGACCCAGTAAGCAAGTAACTACGGGCCCCTTACAGTAGCGGTCCCATTGAGGATCTGTTTGGAGTAGCGGAGGCACTTAGGGTCGTCAGCTAGAAAATAAGAAACAAGTGAACGAAAACTCTACACGTGTTCTTAGGCCAGGCGTGCAGTGGTGGCAATTTGTTGCATGACAGTTTTGATGCTTATGAAAAATGCATTGATTTACATGGAAGTAAATTCCTTTGACGACGTGACTGCAAAACGTGTTGTTTTTTTTTTTCAGAAAGTGATAAAACTGTTTCTTTCCTTTTAGTGTGACTAAACTGTCACGCAACAAGCTGCTGTCAATGCGTGGGTACTCTGACCTGAATGTGTAGTAAAGAAATACACATTTCGCTACCTACATTTATTTACAAAAGATGCTCGAAATGGTTGCCGTTTGCATCCAGACACGCCTGACACCGACGTAACCAATTGTCGCGAACGCGGGCAAATATTCCAGGCTGCTCGCGTATAACGTTACCAGCATGAAATACTCTACCTTGCAATTCCTCTAAGGTTTCAAATTCGATGTCCGTGTATACTAATGACTTCATGTGGCCCCATACGTAAAAATCCATTGGATTTAAATCTGGGCTTCTTGGCGGCCACACAACCGTACCATTCCGTGCAATTATTCGGTTTCCCCATATTCGTTCCATAGCTGATATAGCTCTTCCCATATGGGCTGGGGCGCCGTCGTGAAGAAGCCACATATTTCTTCGGGTGGCCAGGCAAATATCTTCTAACAGAAGTGGCAAATCCCGTCGAAGAAATCTAACATGTTTTGCGCTATCTAGACGCGCCGGCAAAATATGCGGTCCGGAATACGGCAACGCGTGCTTTTCTTTTGAAAATCGAACGCGTGTTTATACTCGGGAGATAAGGGATCTGTCTTGCATTTGACGGTAGGGTGAAGCAGGCGGGACTACGCGCAGTCAGCGGACTACCCCTTCTCTTCCTGTGTCTCTTCGCGAGGCGTATTGATGTTGAATAATACTCTTTAATTTCTAGTTCTCCAAAATTAATCAGGCTGGTAGAGAACGATTTACTACAGTTTTGGGTAATTTATGGCTTAACTGGTTCCGCCTCGTAGCAAACGTGAACTCAGGGCATCGGGAAACGGAAACAGGATTGGTATGCCTTTTCTCCTTTTGTAACAATTCGAGGACTTTTCTGTTTCTCGTCTCTTCGGGCCCTTTCGAACCGAAACACGTGGTGTCTGCTGTCTATCTCTAAGCAATGGGTACATTGGCAGTAAAAGAAGGGAGCGCGGGCTTTTGTGAAAGTGTAGGATGGTTCGTTCGTTGCACTTCTGCAACGCATATGTGCCTCGAAAATGTGCTTGCTTCTTTTTACCTAAAGCATCTTGTCCTGGTGGGAGTTAACTCATAATGGAACGAGAAAAACTACTTGGAGTAGAGGAACTTGCTTGGAAAAATCCTGTCAGTTTGCAATCGCGTCAGAGAAGTGTTTTCTACACAAGTGTATTACGCGTTGTTCCGAGTATAAACCTAGAACAACGGAGACGCAATTACTGCTGTACGAGCATTTGGGCAGCTATATCCGCAGCACCGGACGCCAAGTGAAAATTCATTTTCACCAATTTTTATAAGGTACGAACGCGTTCCATGAAAAATAAATTAAGTGATCAGTGTTAGTAAGAGTGCAGTGAAGTGAATATTCGTTATCTACATTAACCCAATCGCACTTGACGTTGCGACCCTTTTACTTTGGTTAGTGTCGCGTACCTGGGACCAGCTGTGCACTGGACGCATCCGTCGCTGACCAGCATCAGTTCAGTGACCTAGTGTGGTATGTCCTAGTGACCGGCGATATTTATCTAAATTTCCATACCTAAATTTTGTCTTCGGGGGTTTTAAACAGACTTATTCATCATCAGCAACAATGTTGGCCGTTATTAAACTACGGATTCTTATCACAATAACGAACTACGATCACGTTTTGTTTATTTCCTGTTACATTACTTTTTCATTTAAGCGATATTTGAAAACAAAATCTACGTATTTCTTGTCCTCTCACTTCAAATAATTATTATTTTCGATTCTGTTTTAAAAAAAATGTGTATTCACTTTTTTACGTTTGACATGATTTGCCTCGATTTATCTTTTACTCGTAATTCACTTTAAATGACAACCAAACGATGACGAAAGGTATCGATTGCCGTCGTTTTCGCAGAGATCTGATGAGAAATGCGGAGCTGAAAGAGTTTGGTTCTTAATAAGTATTCAAACCCCTTCAAGTGTCGGAAGCCATAAACTTGCGGTGAAGCATCATGGTGTGTTGTCTTCGCCACGGGATATGATGCGGCATCTCCTTGAGTCGAGTCGCTGGAGGATCACTCTTAAGAGTCTTTCCTTCCGAAAAACACACCACTTTGGGAATTACATGAAAGATCAGAAGTCAACACCCTGTTTCAATGTGTTGGTCTCACCAATATGCGCGAGCTACTACCCGTTTCAAACGCATGGTGCAAACTTTAGGGCATTATTACTGTAAAATGGAGACAGTTCGGACATTATGTCATAGGACTTTTATGTTCCATTGGACCTCCCCTATCACCCCCTAAAATATTGCTACGTATACTGTTTACACCCTGTAGAAAAAGAAATGTATATAACGAATTATTTGCTATTACTTTTGTAACGTACCGCTACAAACCGCCCTACATTTTTCCATTCCTTTCTATATTTTACTTTTATTGTTCATTTTATCCGTTATTCTAATTAGTATCTAGAGACGCGGTAGCGTCTCGACGCCAAGTACATGAAAAACACCCTGTATATGTCGACTGTCCCTACCGCTACCGTGTACCTTTAAGGTCCGCGCACACATATCCGTACCGTATCCGTACGGTATCCGTTCCGTGTTCGTGCGGTGTCCGCTCAGTATTACTGATTTCACTGACAACCAAGAGGCCTGCTCAAGCCCAGCCTGCAGTCCCAATTCAGCCGTTTACGCAGGCCTGCAGTGCCTGCTGTACAGTTCTTTTCGTCAGTCGGGTGATACCTGCCGAACTTGAAACACCGCTTTGTGTTCGGAGTGTATTGTAGTTATGGCGCGCAACACCAAAGCAGTACTGGCAGCACTTGCTATACTTTTAGACGAGGAGGAAGATAATGTAGCAAGTATTGAAAGTGATTCGACAGTAAATGAAAAGAGGCTGTGGATTCATAAATCCAACTTCCTCCTTCAAGGGATATTGAAGGAGAGTTTGCTACACTTTATAAAGAATTGCTCGATGACACAACAAAATTCTATGAGTATTTCCGGATGACTCCGTATACGTTCAACACCTTATTCCAAAAACTGGAAGGCGCGTTGAAGAAGGAAGATACGCGGTGGAGAAAAGCAATTACAGCCAGAGAACGGTTGGCAGTTTGTATAAGGTATTGTTACGTATGTGGAATTTTCCCATACGTCGCTCTCAATTTCTCATACGTCTTTCGAGCTCGCGTCTGCGAAGGGAAAACGCCCTAAAAGCCTTCCGCTTATCAACCCCCACTAATGGAGGTCAAGATCTCTACCATCTGCATCGCGACCGTGAGAACGGGAGTGACACGACGACGACCCCGAAGGATTTCCTTATATGGAAATTCCTAACGCATCCCCACTCATTTTTGGGACTATATAAACCCTTCGGTTTCTACCCTCGTTGGTTCAAAGCTATAGAGTCACGCGTAACGTCACGTCGTGTCACGCTCGTACAGAGTCAGTTACCAAGTATGATCGGGCTAAAGTCTCCGTCAGAATCAAAGTAGCCACTCGTACGCCCCGCATCGCCAGTGCGTCAACACCGTGCATCTAGTGGTAAAACACACTTTCTATTTAACTAATTAATCGCGACACTTACATTTGTTTTAATTGTCTATTCAATATACTTATTGTGTTCACATCTAAATCGAGTAGATTCGTTGAACCCATCTTTTACCCAGTGATCCTTATAATATTAGTAGCATTCACCCACAGATACAACTTTACCGCTCGAGTTGTATCAAATATTAATTAAGAGTTACGAGGCATTACTAACATTTCCTGCGACTCCCCGATTTCACATCGGATTCGTTCGCACCTCTTTACAAAAGCAAGTCATCTTCACCAACCCAGTGGCTCCCTGATTTCGAATCAGGTTCGTCCACGAAACCTCACCCCTCCTACGGCTCCCTGATTTCGCATCAGGTTCGTCCGTATCCTACAGCTCCCTGATTTCGCATCAGGTTTGTCTGTAAGTCTACCTACTTCCGAACAGCTCCCTGATTACGCATCAGGTTCGTCTGTGAATAATCCAACCTCCTAGCAGCTCCCTGGTTTCGCACCAGGTTCGTTTGTGAACTTTATCCTAGTGACTCCCCGATTTCGCATCGGGTTCGTTCACGTCGTTTCACCCTCCTACGGCTCCCTGATTACGCATCAGGTTCGTCCGTGTCTGACTCCATTCCTAGAGGCTCCCTGATTTCGCATCAGGTTCGTCCTCGCCGTCAATAATCCTAGCGGCTCCCTGATTTCGCATCAGGTTCGTCCGCGCACCTAACTAACAAATTCATATCCGTATTCCTTGGGAAATACCCCTCTCGCCGGCCTCTCGCGTTGCCGCAGCCCCGGCTCGTAACAGTATGTTGAAATAATAATTTTATTGTATTATATGATGATAAGTATGGGACGGTTGCCTATATCGTACCACTTAAGACATTTTACGTTATATTTCATATTTGGTACTAATTTGAATGCAAATGACTATTAGGTATTGTAGCTTGATCTTTTAGGCACCTACTACTATATGTTTAACCGTTTGTTCAGAACAAATTAATTTGTTATTAATCTTTTTGTCACATACTGCAGAAGGTACGATTTAGGCAACCGGTCTCTAAAAATAGTGTCAAATAACAAATAGGGAAGAAAATATTCAAAATAAAGTAATGATTATTATATAGTTACATACACATATGTATATGGATCATACACAGGCCGCAATAATCTATGAATATAATATTTGTACATAATCTATATAAAATACGAGTTGTCACATCCTACTGGTACGATTGTAGTGGTACGATTTAGGAAACATGATCAATTTATTTATAAATATCAATTTAAACTTTATAATGAATGTAATATGTACTTAAAACGAATGTAAATTATTCTACATTGTTTATAGCACGCACAAAATAGGGTATAGGCTCGAAAGGTTTTGTCTCCATTTCTTATTTGGCATTTACTTGATATTTGTATTGTCCAATGTCGTTTAGATTCATTAATTACTGAGAAATTGATGAGGTACGATTTAGGTGACCAGTACGATATTGGCAACTCTCCCCTAGGTACTATTCTATTCTGTTATCGTCTATAATCTATATGTACATTCTGCATTAGATACTAATTAAACACTACTTATACAATATGAGTGACAATTATTTACAATGGCTTAAGGGTACCTTCCTATAAAATCACTCCTAAAATAGGTGATTGTTATGATTTTATTTAAAAAAAAAAGTAAACGTCACAGTGTTAACAAAATTTTAGGGTTTATTTGTACATAACTCAAGATAATAAAATCTTTTTATACATATTATATTTAATACTGCTGTCTGTTGGTGGATGTGACTGTTCTGATAATACAAACAAAAATTCCGCGTCTGCGGAATGTATAACCCCTTGTAAAATCATCTGAAATCAACAAACCAAGAAAATTGTTAAACTTTATAAGATCGTTCATGGAATCATCTATGGTCATAGCAAAATATTATAATCCCATGTTTTGGCAGATGTTTGAACCACAAACTTCGAAAAACGGATAATTTTACGCACGGAAATGTTTAAAAAAAAGAAGATTGGTCGAAACGTTATGATCGTAGATGATTCCATGAAAAATATTATAAACTTTAACAATTTTCTTGGTTTGTTGATTTCAGATAATTCCATAAGGCGTTATAAATTCCGCAGACGCGAATTTTTTTTTTTTACATCACCAGGACAGTCACATCTACCAACAGACAGCAGTATTAGCTAAAATATGAGAAAAAAAATTATTATCTTGAATGATATGCAAATGCAGCCTAACATTTTGTTAACAATGTGACGTTTACTCTTTTCTTAAAATAAAATCATAACAATTACCTATTTTTAGAGTGATTTGATGGGGGGGGGGGGGATGTACCCTTAAAATCATGATTCTACTGTAAAAGCTACCTTATTGTGGTTCAGTATTATCTATTAACACGCTATTTGGGTGGAGGCTGCCAGTATTGTTTGGCGATACAAAACAATAATCGGTGCCGTATGTTTGCGCCAAATATTCTAATTCGTATTGTTGCACAAGATTAAACATTTCTGTTCTTAAATGATTTTGTTTCGGTGGCGGGAGAGATTTAATGATGTGTGACAGACTCTGTAAAAATGAGTCCACCGGATGAATCTCCTCAAGTTGCTTATCTACTAAATAGCTCAACACTTGCGAGGCAGCCGTTTGTGTTGGCTGCGTTGGCTCCGCGCTTCCTCTTTTCCTTTTGGACGGAGGTTGATGGTATTCGTCGCGGTCTATATTTTCTGTTTCTGTTTCTGTTTCTGGTGCTGGCGCTGATGCTGGTGCTGGTGTTGGTGCTGGTGCTGGTGCTGGTAGTAATACCTCCATTGATATTGGATGGTATGTGTTACGACTTCCTTCTGCCACTACCCGTGTGGCGTGCTCATTGGGACTTTCGCCCGTATTGTTGTCTGCCTCCTGCTCCGCGTGATTAATTGAATCATCTTCAATATTCCCTCTTGTGTTTCGCTCCGTGAAAATTTTTTTTATAAAGGACATTTCAGCAGAATATTTATATTGGTTGACTTTTTTGGCGGCCTGCCCGCTTCTTCCTTCGATAAGAACCTTCTTCTTGCGATAACACTGTCCAACACGATTTTTGGTCTGCATATTCCACTCGGTGATTCTCGTAGAGTTTTGCGTCCTGAACACGAATCCGTAAACAAAAAATTGCTCCATCACCCTCAGTTTTTGAAAAACATGAGCTTTTGTAAAAACACGCGATTTTGGGCAAAAGTGAGGTATGACGTGAAAACTAAAAACGCTAGAAAGTTCAACTTAGTCTCAAAAGATAGAGGAGAGTTTACTGAATATATCAGTGTACAAAGTTGTTAAATTTGTTTAGAATTGTTGTAAATGGTCATCAAAGTTTGAAAAAGTGCCGATGTGCATGGTTTCCACGCAATATTTTTGCATTTTTACGAAAAATTGTTTACCTAGCCCGAAAACGCTACCCAGCATCGAATTCTGTAGACATTTCTGAAGAGGAAACCATGCAGGAAAATTGTCGCAACGATTTTTAACTCGAACTAGTCGAGAAAATATCTATCGGCAACGCGTTCACGGTGTTTTGCCGCCTGGCGGCCATTGCTCGCCTGGCGCGACTCGTCAGGGCCGTTGCTACGCGTAATCGTCGCGCCGGTGGTACCGTACAGTGGGCACCTACTTTCTATATGTATCAGTCTTATTTTTTTCGTGTATTCGTAGATACTGTTCTCGAATTTAAATAAACGTTTCTCAATCAGTCTCTGTTATAAACAATTTCGATATTCAATGCATGAATACCTACATATGACTTGTTAATATGGAACCGTATAAAAACAAACACAATTATTTATGAAATTACAAGATTTATATTATTATGGTTTTACCAGATTTAGAACACTTTTCCAGATATTGTAACATTTGAAACTCATTAAACAGTATTTGAAGGCGACACGAAACATATTTAAATATCATTTAGGCATCTTTTTTTAATAAATTCATTATTCAATATATCTGAAACAGAGTTTGAGATACGAAAGTAATATAATTTTCTGAGATTTAGTGAAGAGAGAGAAGTAAGAGTTCGTAGCTATCGCAGGAACTCTTTCGATATATAAACATCGCTTGGCGCCTCTCCCTAACGCGCGATACAATCAGAGAAAAAATAAATATCTTGAAATGCTCTGGTTTCTTATGCATCGTCTAAGTCAGAACTTAGTTTTGTCTTCGAAATCATTCGGGTCAGTCGTGCTAAGCAGTTCAGAAAGTCTTCCTTTGCTTTAAATAAAACTTAAATAAATCCATATTAACAAGTCATATGTAGGTATTCATGCATTGAATATCGAAATTGTTTATAACAGAGACTGATTGAGAAACGTTTATTTAAATTCGAGAACAGTATCTACGAATACACGAAAAAAATAAGGCTGATACATATAGAAAGTAGGTGCCCACTGTACGGTACCACCGGCGCGACGATTACGCGTAGCAACGGCCCTGACGAGTCGCGCCAGGCGAGCAATGGCCGCCAGGCGGCAAAACACCGTGAACGCGTTGCCGATAGATATTTTCTCGACTAGTTCGAGTTAAAAATCGTTGCGACAATTTTCCTGCATGGTTTCCTCTTCAGAAATGTCTACAGAATTCGATGCTGGGTAGCGTTTTCGGGCTAGGTAAACAATTTTTCGTAACAATGCAAAAATATTGCGTGGAAACCATGCACATCGGCACTTTTTCAAACTTTGATGACCATTTACAACAATTCTAAACAAATTTAACAACTTTGTACACTGATATATTCAGTAAACTCTCCTCTATCTTTTGAGACTAAGTTGAACTTTCTAGCGTTTTTAGTTTTCACGTCATACCTCACTTTTGCCCAAAATCGCGTGTTTTTACAAAAGCTCATGTTTTTCAAAAACTGAGGGTGATGGAGCAATTTTGTTTACGGATTCGTGTTCAGGGCGCAAAACTCTACGAGAATCACCCAATGGATATTGCAGGACAGAAAAAAAAGTTTCATTTTGTTGGACTGTGTAATTGTCCCTTATATTATTCCACCTATCTTTGCACGCTGACGCTGAAAACAAACAAATACATGTTAATGATATAAGAATTTTTGTATTGTCCTATATAATTATCTCATTTCTTTTATTTCAGGTATCTAGCAACCGGCGATGGAATGAAAACTATATCATTTAGTTATCGCCTCGGGCAAAGCACGGTACGTTCGATAATTCACCAAGCGTGTAAAGCAATTGTAGAGACACTGCTTGGGGGGATAATGCCTACCCCAACAGCAGATAAATGGAAAAGTATTGCGGAAGATTTTGATAATCTTTGGAATTTCCCCAACTGTGTCGGAGCAATAGATGGGAAGCACGTTGTGATGCAGGCGCCCGCAAACAGCGGATCACAGTACTTTAACTTGTAATGGTCTCCGGTTGCGAGACGATTATCGGTGGAACGGAGAAGGGATTGTGATGCCGACTCAGTCGGTATGTCCGGGTTCGGCGAATGAGTAAGAATGCGTTTGTTTAATATTAACAGTTGTTTATTTGTTCAAGTCTGTATTGTGCTGAGTTAGTGATATATGTTTCTCGATCACGATTCTTGCGGGCGGTCCGGTAACGGCGGTGTAGGCGCGATGCTCGAGCGGTGTCTCGTAGCAGACGCGACGGTACACGGCGGCGACGGTATTTCGGCGAGCGGTTCAGGAAAATAGGATGCGGATTTTTGAACGTTCTGCTCTGGATGGCCTTATGGGGCACGTCCGTGGAGAGTCGTAAAATATAGTATCAAAGTGCAATAGGGCTCTGGCCTAATGGGCGCGGAGACACCTCTTTGACGGAGGTAGGGCGCAAGATAAATCTCGGCCTATTTCGGAAGAGGCTGTTTATGGTACAGTGGTGACGATGGTCGACCACTGACGCACCTCGTGGGAGCTAAAAATGAGCGTCTTGTCGTACCGCTTAGAGCATGGAAGCAACTAGCACAAGAGCTCCTGATTCCGCTCGACTCGGCTGTTATATACGGCGGCCGTACATCTTCGCAAGCGAGCCAGAGCGCGGGACCCGTGGCCACCTAGTAGCCGCGTCGAGTACTTGGCCTAGCGCTCTGTTATGATTACACTCGCTCGCGCGGCTCGCGAGACGTGACTTCGTCACACCCCCTCCTTACTTCGGGAAGGAAAAAGGGTGTTCGTCACCCTTGTTAGAGTACAAGTACTAACAGGTACTTGTTTTTCTTAATTCTACCTTATCCTACGGGTTGCAACCCAAAACGCACTTACCCTACCCGCCACCAAACGCACTTAAAACTAACAAAAATCAAAATCAGGCTTACATCTACACGGGCGGATTGGCGTCCGTGGGGGCAGTCGGCCGCCGGGCGCGGACTTCGATTCCGACGTCGCCGTTGCGGAACCGACTGCCCAATACGACGGCGGTGGATGTGGTGACCGCGTACACCCGACGCGGTCGCATCGCGGCCGGGTGGAACAGCACCATGCCGGGGCGATCGGCGGCCCAGCTCCACGGGCGTGAGTCGACGGTTGGTGAGGCCGCTGGGGGGCCTGTGAGGCCTGGCTGAACCAGCGGCTGCAGAATGGCCGGCGCTACCGGTGGTGGAGTGGCCGCTGGGGGGCCTTTGAGGCCTGGCTGAACCCGCGGCTGCAGAACGGCCGGCTCTACCGGTGGTGGAGTGGCCGCTGGGGGGCCTTTGAGGCCTAGCTGAACCAGCGGCTGCAGAACGGCCGGCTCTACCGGTGGTGGAGTGGCCGCTGGGGGGCCTTTGAGGCCTAGCTGAACCAGCGGCTGCTGGACGACGGTTGGCGGTGGTGTGGCCGCTGGGGGGCCTGGACGGCCTGGCTGACCCAGCGGTTGCTGGACGACGGTCGGCGGTGGGGGCCGGGCAGTCGCTGGCCGTGTCGCTCGCCCGGTCGCCTCCTTCCGTTTCCTGGACGTAGGTGAGGAGGGAGGGGTGATTAGTAACCGGCGGAGGTCCAGCGGCTGCAACGACCCGTGCGCAACCCGACTACGCCGGGTGTGGACCCCCGGTGGTTCGGGGGTCTCGGGCGGTGTCCCTCTTGTTGGGGGCTCGAGGACCGCTATTTCCGCCCTCTGAACGCGCGGTGGTGCCTGGAGACGTGGCGGTGGGCCTCTGTGCTGCGGAGGCTGGTCGCTGCGTATCGTGACCCTGGCCGGCCATGGTCGGTCCTCACGGACCCTGGCACGGCGGGGTCGTCGCTCTGGTGGCCCGACTGCCGCGGAGCCCAGCGGCACGGCAGTGGATCTGCCGGAGTTCTCCGGCGATGCTTTGACTGGCGGCATGTTAATGGCCAATTGTCCAATTTCTGCGTTCGACATGGCTTTTATAGTCGATACCGTGGCGCTGCCCGCGCCAATCGGTTCACGAATTTCACACGGTTTCAGATCGCTAAGGTGCGCACGCATTGTCTTTCCTCGCGCCCCCTTCAGCACCGCGATGTTGGGTCCCTCGAATTTGGCAACGGTGTACGGGCCGGCAAATTTTGGCGCTAACTTAGCATTAAACTGCTTAGCGGCTGCACTCAAATGATGTTCGCGTTTCATCACTTCGTCGCCAATCGCGGGGCGCCAGTCTCGGCGTCGTAAATCGTAGTGGTGCTTCTGGTTTTGGTGTGCCCGTACCAGATTCCACCGTGCGAGTTCGATGCTGTCCTTGATGCCCGCGAGTCGCCGTTGCCATCCCAAGGTGTCCTCTCGTGTCGGTTCGTCGGCTGGTGCATTCGTGGTGGATCGGGGTTCTCCGGGAGTTACGAGCTCTCGCCCAAAATTCAAAGCGGCTGGTGTACTCCCTGTGGCTTCGTGCCGTGCCGTATTGTAGGCAAAAGCGATCTCCGGAAGCCAATTATCCCATGTCGTATGGTCCCCGTCGGTAAATTGGGCGATCATCGTCTTGATTACCCGATTGGCTCTTTCCACTGGATTGCACTGTGGAGTATACGGTGGTGTTTTTCGGTGGTCGATACCATATTCTCGTAGTAAGGCGGTAAATTCTCGGCTTTCGAATTGTTTGCCGTTGTCGGTAATAACCCGCCGTGGGCACCCGAAGCGCATGACGATTCGTTCTCGCAATGCCTTGGTGACGGCCGGAGCGGTGGCCTGTCGCAGTGGCTGGAGCTCGATCCATTTTGTGAACTTATCTTGCATCACCACGACCACGGTATGGCCTTTCTTCGACCTTGGGAGGGGTCCGACCAGGTCGGCTGACACGACATCCCATGGGTAGGCTGCTGGCGTGGTGTGCATAAGTCCAGCTGGTGCTTGCTGCGATACTTTATACTCTTGGCACTTTGTACATTGGCGGACATATCGGGCGGCGTCCCGAAACATTCCTGGCCAATAATATTTTCGTGCCAATCGTGCCGCTGTTTTGTTGATTCCGAGGTGGCCGGCCGTAGGGGCGTCGTGGTTTGCCCTTAGTATCTCGTCACGCCGGGGCCTCGGTACGCATTTCTTCCATTCGTCTTCGGGATGTCCGCCGGTCGTGTCTGGGAAGTGGCGGTACAGTTCGTCCTCGTGAATCTTGTATTCTGGGTGGAGGAGCGGTGTCTCCTCGACTGCTCGTTTCTTTACGTCGTACCATTCTTTGGATACTTCGGTGTTCACGTCCGCAACCTCGCCTTGTCGTGAAAGGGCATCTACTACGAGATTATTTTCGCCTTTGCGATACTCGATTTTGAAATCGTATTGTTGCAGTTCGAGGCTCCAGCGTGCGAGGCGTCCCGAGGGGCTGTCGATGGATTGTAGCCATTTTAGTGCCTGGTGGTCAGTTAGGACAGTGAACGAATATCCTTCAAGGTAGGGGCGCATCTTTCTGATGCCCCAGACCACCGCTAAGCATTCTTTCTCGGTGACGGAGTAGTTCCTTTCGGCCGAGTTGAGTGTTCGGCTTGCATAGGCCACTACTCTTTCTTCGCCGTCGTGGTCTTGGGTCAGGACTGCGCCTAGACCGCTTTGACTGGCATCGGTTTGTAGTACGAACGGTCGGTCGAAGTCGGGACACGTCAGGACTGGTGCGGTCGCTAGTTGGTGACGGAGTGTTTCGAATGCGGTTTGAGCTTCGTCGGTCCAGTTCCACCGAGTACGCTTCTGTAGGAGCTGGTGCAGCGGTGCGGCCGCGTCGGAGAACTGGGGAATGTATCTCCTATACCAGGAGACCATCCCCAAGAATCGTCGTAATTCTCGCAAGTTCTGCGGGGGAGGTGCATTCCGGATCGCCTCGACCTTCTCAGGGTCTGTTTTCACCCCTCGGTCTGATACGACGTGGCCGAGGTATTGCAGCTCCGTTTGGCAGAAACGACATTTCTCCTCGTTTAAGCGAAGCCCCGCTTGTTGTAATCGGCGGAGTACTTCTCGTAGATTTTCCAGGTGTTCCTCGAAGGTTCGGCCAAGGATGATGATGTCATCTAAGTATGCAAAGGCCCTTGGCTCTAGGCTGGGTCCGATGATACTGTCGAGTAGCCGTTGGAACGTGGCGGGGGCCGAGTGGAGGCCGAACGGCATGACGCGGAACTGGTATAGTCCGCGTCCGGGAACGGTAAAGGCCGTTATCGGACGGCTCTCCTCGGCCAGCGGTACTTGCCAATAGCCGTTCGCGAGGTCTAACGTTGTTATATATCTTGCCTCCCGCAATTTGTCAAGGGTTGCCTGTACCTGTGGCAGGGGGTAGGCGTCCTTTTCGGTGACGGCATTTACTCTGCGGAAGTCGATACAAAATCGCTTCTTTTTCTTCCCCTTCTTAGCGACCATGACCACAGGCGAGCTCCACGGACTGTTGGATGGCTCTATTACCCCGTTGGCGAGCATTTCGTCCACGGCCTCGTTAATTAGAGCCTGTGTGGCTGGATTCCTGGGCATGTATCTCTGTTTAATCGGTTCCGTTGTCTTTAGACGGATTCGGTGCTCGGCGAGGGTGGTTGTCCCTCGTAGCTTTTGAAACGGCGGTAACTCCTCGTCCAGGAGTTGTTGCAGGGCGGCTTCTTGGGCCGGCGTGCATCGGCGAAGGCCTGGGGCTTCCACTGCCGCGGTTTCGGCGTGGCGAGCCCACCGGTGAGTACCAATTTGTACTTCCAGGCCTAATTTTTCTAAAGCGTCTACCCCTAACAGAGCGGCATGCGACAAACCGGGGAGCACTGCGTACGTGTGTTCCACCTTTTGGTCGTGGATTCTGGCGGTCAGTTTTATCTCCCCCTGGAGTGGTACCTCTGCGCCGTCGGCGACACTTGCCGTGAATGTGGCGGGGGCAAGGGTATATCCTTGTCGTTTGCATGCGGCTGCGACATCTGGTCGAATGAACGATCTGGTTGCTCCAGTGTCGACCAGTGCCCACCAACGCATATTTCCGACTTGGAAGGCGAGGTACAATCGGGGGTCTTCATCTAATTGCTGTTTTGAGGCGTTATTGACGGGGCGTTTTGTCGGTCGCCTCAGTTCCCGCGCCCGGCCTCGTTTCCCGAGAATGGGTTACATGGACATTCTCGAGAGCTCCGTCCGCTCGTTCCGCAGTATGAGCAAAATAGCTTGCTCGCCCGCTGACAGTCTATGCGTCGGTGGCCGCGCTGGCCGCATCGCCAGCAGCATGTCCCTCGGTTGTACTCGGCTTGTACTTCGGCGAGACCGCTGCTACGGTTTGGTTCGGTCTTTTTCTCCGGCCGTTTTTCGGGCTTGGCGGTCTCCTTTTGGTGATGGCCAGCGGCCGCTTTTTCCTCGGCTGTGACCTTGTCTTGGTCCGCAGCCAGTCTCATGAGTTCGGGCAGCGTCTTAAACTCGGTTCGTTTAATATAGCGGCGGTACTCCGGGCGGAGGTTTCGGTAAGCCCGGTTGACTTGCTGCTCCAACGAGTATTTTCCGTACTGTTGCATTAGCGGCAGTATGTCTAATATAAAATCAGTGGCCGTTTCTCCTGGCCGTTGTACGCGTCGGGTAATCGCTTCCTCGAGTTCACTTTCGTCTTCGGTAGCGAGGAAGAATGCCCGGAAGTCGGTCACGAAATCGTCCCACGACTGCCATTCGGTGCGGCGGAGGCGATACCAGCCGAGTGCTCTTCCTTTGAATATCTCGGAGAGGCACTGTATGATCTGAGTTGGAGTGACCATATAACTGTGTTGTAGGTCGCCCAGTCGTTGTAAGAATTCGGCGGCTCCGGGTCCGCCATCGTAACGGGTCCCCCACCTCCTAATTCTTTCCATAGGCGTTGCCTCAGGTGCTATGATGTTATGTTCTGCACTGGGCGTGACCTCTGTTGGGTTGGACGTTTCGCCGGTTATGGTGATCATTGGTGGTCCCATAATATTCTGTTCTCTGCAGTACGTGGTGACTCGTTGTCGTAGTTCGTCGAGATTACCACTCGTGTCAATTCCGAATTCTTCGGCGACTTTGATTAGTACGGCTTTTCTTAGCTCGTAAACCCAGCTTACGCTGATACTCATTCGCCCTTCTCCTCTTCAACGTCCCTGTTTGGGCGCCACTTTGTAATGGTCTCCGGTTGCGAGACGATTATCGGTGGAACGGAGAAGGGATTGTGATGCCGACTCAGTCGGTATGTCCGGGTTCGGCGAATGAGTAAGAATGCGTTTGTTTAATATTAACAGTTGTTTATTTGTTCAAGTCTGTATTGTGCTGAGTTAGTGATATATGTTTCTCGATCACGATTCTTGCGGGCGGTCCGGTAACGGCGGTGTAGGCGCGATGCTCGAGCGGTGTCTCGTAGCAGACGCGACGGTACACGGCGGCGACGGTATTTCGGCGAGCGGTTCAGGAAAATAGGATGCGGATTTTTGAACGTTCTGCTCTGGATGGCCTTATGGGGCACGTCCGTGGAGAGTCGTAAAATATAGTATCAAAGTGCAATAGGGCTCTGGCCTAATGGGCGCGGAGACACCTCTTTGACGGAGGTAGGGCGCAAGATAAATCTCGGCCTATTTCGGAAGAGGCTGTTTATGGTACAGTGGTGACGATGGTCGACCACTGACGCACCTCGTGGGAGCTAAAAATGAGCGTCTTGTCGTACCGCTTAGAGCATGGAAGCAACTAGCACAAGAGCTCCTGATTCCGCTCGACTCGGCTGTTATATACGGCGGCCGTACATCTTCGCAAGCGAGCCAGAGCGCGGGACCCGTGGCCACCTAGTGGCCGCGTCGAGTACTTGGCCTAGCGCTCTGTTATGATTACTTCGTCACAAACTATAAAAAAAAACATTTTCCATCGTGCTGTTAGCACTTGTCGATGCGAATTCGAACTTTATTGCAGTCGATGTGGGATCGTTTGGAAAAAATAGCGACGGGGGAATTTTCAGCCATTCCAACTGGGGAAAGCGGTTAGAACGGGGAACAATGAATTTACCCCCTGACAGATTCTTGCCTGGGACAAATAAAAAAGCCCCATTTGTCGTCGTGGGAGACGAAGCGTTTCCCTTGAAGAAATATTTGATGAGACCCTATCCAGGGAAACAATTGAACACTGTAGAAAAACGTATATTTAATTACCGCCTGTGCCGTGCCAGGCGATTAGTTGAAAACGCGTTCGGCATATTAGGGCAAAAGTTTAGAATATACAATCGACGCATACATGTCACCGCTGATCATTTGGACATGATAGTGCTGTCAACCTGCATTTTGCACAATTTTGTCAGGACGATTGAAAGCGATACCGCGAATATGGACCCATCAACGTCGCAGGACAATGCAGAAAATGCACGTTCCAACAACTTACCCCCACAGGGGGGTAATTCCACAAGGGAAGCATTTCGCGTGCGGGAATGTTTTAAGGATTATTTTAATTGCGAAGCAGTGGTTTCATGGCAAAATGATAGAATTTAATTATTAGTTTGATTATATTGTTAATTAATTATTACTTTTGTAGTTATAAATACACAGTATGTCAGGTTCCTTCGGACACGCGCTATTATTATTTTTCCAACTACTGGAAAAACGAAAAACTGTTCCATACGAAAGTTGTTAAATTTGATGGAGGAAACTTAATAGAATATTAGGATTTGCGTTTAAACACATAAGAACGCAAATTTAATCATTACATCATTACATATTTAATTATTATATGCGTTTATGTGCTTAAACGCAAATCCTAAATTTCTATTAAGTTTTCTTCATCAGATCGAACAACTTTCGTATGGAACCGTTTTTCGCTTTTCCAATAGTTAAGAAAATAATAATAACGCGTGTCCGAAGGAACCTGACATACTGTGTATGGCGTGAATGAAATGCGAATGTGAGTTGCGATTGAGTGAAACGGGTTGAATGTGATTTGTTGCAAATACTTGTGAATGGAGTGCACGTACGTGTGTGTTTGAAATAGTTTTATAATTTTGTACAGTTTTATGTTATTCTTTTGTAAAATATAAGATCTATGTGGCTTACCTTCTTCGTTTAATTGATCTCCTATATACAGTATTGTCTCCGTGTGTGCCCGCTGGTCGGGACCGGCGTTGTGCACTCAGAATGCGCAGATCCCTAATTCCGAGTGTGCGTTTCTCACTTCTTTCTGGCCGAAGGAGTGAGCGAGATGGACCGGTTTTCATGCGCGCGGGCGTGCGAGCATTCAGATGGAATCGTGACTGCCCAACGCATGCGCACGACGGTCAGATAGCCAGGCACGGCACAAGTCTTTCTTGCGCCCTAGACAAACTTTTCAAATTACGCCCTATATTATAATACATTTATTTGAGATTATTAATAACCTTACTTTGAATATTTATTCGTAGTTTAATCCACTTATAGTACAAAAGTTGGCCTAGGGCGCAAAAAAACTTGAGCCGGGCCTGCGTCAAGTTTTTGCGTTGCGGTCTCGTGCTTCCGTATGTGCCTGCGACCATCACGCACACCCGTCGCGCACGCAAAGGACGGAGTGTCACGGCGCCCGAAAGACGGAGGGAGACAAAACATGAACGCTGTCGTCTGTCTCGTACTGTCATCGCTCGCTTTTAGGGGCTCTCGCTCACCCTCGCCTTCGTCGGACAAGAGTGAGACAGAAGTGGTGGGGATAGCGACAGCCTTACACTGTGTACACCAAATCGGGTACATATGGAGACAATACTGTATTTCCAAATCTTCGTCTTCAAATCGGCGTTTTTATGTTTGATGTGTGATGCATCGTAGAGAACAGGATGTATCCGCACCAATTCAATTAATTGTTCGGTATTGATTTCCAACTTACTAAAAAGGCGAGAATATTACTGAAGATAATTTGGATGAATGTTTAAATATATGCAATGTCACACACTTCAACTTACGTTTTTGGCATTATGAAGCGAGCCAAACTGTACTCTGAAACTGCACTGTTGAAACTACACGAAATGTCGCGGTCAAATTCAGCGGAAAAACTGTCCATGTAGGTGTGATAGATTCTCCATGAAGGTTCTGTCACGACTATCGGGGGGGGGGGGGGGGGGGGGGGGTTGAGGAAGGGGCACACTCATACTATTCGCGTGGGGTAAATTTGACTTCGCTAATTGTCAAAAAATGGCTCTCTCACAATACAGGATGTTCGCATTATTACTCGGCAGCGTTTTCCTCGTAAATGTTAGGGGAGACCGGGACAAGTTATTTTTAATGGTTGGTGGCGGGGGTAACTTGAAAAATAAGGATTTTTGGAGATTTATTTTTACGCAGTTTTGTAAGATTTCAGAGATGAGCAAAAAATTATTCGGCATGTGTCGAATAAAATTGACCCGGGTTAACTTATTCGTCGAATAAAAAAAAATACATTTATCAAATATTCTAAACTTGAAGTAACTTTTATTTGATCCGTTATTTAAATAATTTTTTATTAAGTTAATGCCCAACTCTGGCTACTTAATTCTTATGAATTTCTATGTTAATTTTTAAACTTGTCTCAATAAAATTCTTTAATGATTAATTTTATACTAATTTTTTGCCTATTAAAAAATGCCCGCCACGTCAGTAATTCTATAATTATTATTTATAAATTTTTGGCGCGCGCAGATAATAAAAGGTTCGTATTCATTTTGTGGTTATAGCCCAGAATTTTATTATTTAGACTTTAGAGCACATAACTACTTAAATATTGTCTTAGCACTTTTATTTCAATTAATCGTCATTAGAAACCGTTTGAATTTTTGCTTCTTTGTCGGAAACAATTCAGTACACATTGGCTTATTATAATGTGTATGCATTTTAGTGATTTGATAATTAGGTTAGGTTTTATTTTTTCCTTTAAAAATATACATTCTATAAAGGTGGCGCTTTAGGATCAAAGTGTTCCTATACTGCCCAAGGAACTCTGTCCATGGATTTGATAATTAGTTTTTCGTTTGCTGAGATAAAACGCAAAAATTCAACCTCGGGGTAAATTATAACATGTTACTATACTTACTCCGCTCCAAATGGTGATAAAGCAAGCTATTTGCTGACACACCGGAAAAAGATGCTCTAAACGCAAAACAGAAGAATCGAAAATCCCAAAAAATAGAAAAAAGACCGTGTATCTTACACTACACAATACAGAAGTGAAACTTGCGCAAAATCTACATATGTACGCACGGGGTAAGAAATAGCTTAAAAATCCGAATACGTTACGTATACTATTAATCACTCAGAAATGTAATGAGGAACGCAGCGAATTCACTCGATTAACAGAAGAAAACTTTTTGGGTGTTAAAACAAAGGAGTGGGTGCAGCGCAGGGCTGTCAGGGAATTCCCCACCGCAGTGGAGGGGGAACACCTACATTGTCGTCGATGGTTGCGTTTGGTGTCATCGCACACGCATACATATACCGCAATGCTGTGTAGGTGTTCCCCCTCTAGCGGTCCTCTGCTACGGTCACCCCGCCACGTGTCACCAGTTTTACAGAAATTAAAGTTCTTTATTTTTCGTCGTATCGATCTGAAAGTAACATCGATGAATTCTGGCATTCTCTCGATTAAAAGGACAAAATATCATGTAAATCGGAAAATTTTTAACGAAGAGGGCTTTAAATTCTTTACCGCTAGACAGCAGTGATGCCCGTGCTTCGAGAATTTTGGGCTGTTCTCTTTTAAATTAACGTTGCAAAGAACTATTCAGAATTTCCTGGCCCGGGTTGAAAAATTTGGGGCCTTTTTCGTATAACTTTTGAACTATAAGAGATATCGGAATGCAATTTGCGGCGAAAAATGAGGAAAAATTATTCCCTCTTAATGATGGATAATTTAACATATTTTATCTTTACTTAATTTTTCTTTTATCAATTTTTTAACCATAATTGTTTAAAAAGCTTTTGCAAACTTTATTTGATAATGTATTTAACGCTGTTTTTGAAATTCGTGGTGTTGATAAACAATAGGCTCGTTGTTTCTGTATCATTACTTTCATAAATTGAGAAATTAAATTTTTATTCAATTATGTGTTAGTTCTGCAGACCTCAGAATTTATTGTTCTGAACCATTTTTTATGATTATATCCTTAATGCGGTGCATACCTAGATCAGACGTAAGGGGTAACTAATGGGACGTATCTTTGATTGTAGCGGTGTTTGAATTTTTTTCTAGAACTTTTGTGTTTTAATGTTTTAGCTACTCAATGCCACGCCTATACCGGCTTCCGTTAATGTCATTTTTTGGAACGATGCGCCATTATTGTGGCTTTTACAAGCAGGTGGCGAAAAATCTCTCCGTACAAGGGTATAGTGCCGCGGTCAACCCTGTCGTAGCTAAAATTGTTTAAATTGAGACGAGTACGAGATCAGTTGACATTATTTTCAAACCTCATTACAGTAATCTGGTGTGCGAGTGGTAAATCGATCATAAAAGCGGAGCGCGCGGCTCGATTGCCTGGGCCGGGAAATTCCCAATACCTAGCTCTTTGTGTTAAGGATTCCAAAGGCCACGTGGTTTATTCTGCGGACGTGTCTTCTTCGCTATTTTTGAGTTTAAGAATTTCATTAGCGCGATTATTGTGGCTGTTAAACATCTGGCATCATAAACAGGGGAAAACTCCAAATCTCAGTTATGACGGGTACCCTTGGAGTCTCTCCTGGCGCTCAATAGCGATTGACGTATCATAAACCCCCTGGACAGGTCGCGCACGTGAGGGTCGTTTCTGTCCGCGGGACCTTGGGGGCTGTCTCGGGGTCTCGTTGCGGTAGCTCCCCACTGCATTTTGTTTATGCAGAAAGGTGGGCGGAGTGTATACGGAATTCGGGAAATACGCCCAACGTGTCACCTTAAGGACACTGATTAGCAGACGAATATTTCCACCCTGAACGGACCTCCTTAGCAGAGGTTGGGAGTGGGGTAAACCGACGTCTCGTTAGAAGTTGCGCGAAGGAGGAAGGGTAGAATTCAAACTAAAACCAAAAGAGAAGGTTCTCGGCTCCTGTCGGCCTTAGAAACGGCCATACATATATAGTTTTAATGTACTTGGACTCTTGTCGACCATAGTAACGGTCACTTACTTAATAAAATTATTGTTGTGTTTAAAATCAAACGTGATTATTGCACCAGCAGTTATCCACATAACAATTACGCTACAACACTTTGCGACGCTAAAATTTTCGAAGCTCGGGCATCAGTCTTGCCCAGCGATCGCTGGCAGCTCTCCGCTGAGCTGGTACACGGTTGTAGTGGAATGCGTCCGTGAGACGGTGTTGCCATTTTACAATGACCCTGCATTGTCCCCCGCACTACGACAGTGGGCAACGGGGGGTACGGGTGCGAAATTACCCTGGACCTATACCTACCACCCCCTAACAAAGCAATATACGGATTAACGTAAAGGTCGCTCTTTATTCTATTTTCATATTTTATACTTAAGCCATTATATTGTGTTCTGTATTTTGCCTTTATGTTGCGCATATTCTACTTTTTTCATTAATTATTCTCTAACTTCTCTTTCTATATTTTCAGTAGAACAAAAACTTGAAATCTGTTAATTTACAAAGCATTTTCGCAGCTGGCTAATGTGCGATGTTTGGTCTTCTGCCTTTTTTGTACATAAACAGAAATAATTCATTCGTAAATAATCAGCAAGCAAATAAGCAGATACGTATAAACCTGATTAACACGAAAAGATTGTCGTTGGCCAAGAATGGGTTAGTAAAACTCTTCTATAGGTATAAATGACATTATTGTGACGGGTACGAGATCAGTTGATATTGTTTTCAAACCTCATTACAATAATCCGGGGTGCGAGTGGTAAACCGATCATAAAAGCGGACCGCGCGGCTCGCTTACCTGTGCCGAGAAATTCCCAATAGCTCTTTGCCACGTGAATTTGAAAGAAAGCATCCTAAAATTCTCGAAACTCGGGCATTACTGCTGTCCAGCGGTCGCTGGCAGCTCTCCGAACGCCGCGGCCGGGCCGGTGCATGGTTGTAGAGAAATGCGTCCATGAGACGCTGTTACCATTTTACCTGGTTCGCGCGAGCGCGGGGTGCAAGATTAAACGATGACCCTGTGCAGTGTTCCCCGGATTATTGAAATGGAGAATATCAACGACTTCACCAAATTGTGAAGTGTTTGCTGAAGATTGCTTAAATGCAGCCTTCAGGAGAAATTGCCTGGATGTTTAGTACTTATATGGTATTATGAGGATTGGCAAATTACTTCGATACCCTAGCAGCATTTATTGTTGGCGTTTTGATGGCCAACTAATTCCCAACTTGGGGATACCGCGGCCCAACCAGAAATGCTACTAGGATAATTGTAGGAGAAATGTTGTGAGTTAATCACCAGAAGCGTGTTTTTCCCTTAAACCGGGGAACTGGAATTCTAATCGAGTTTTCATAATAAATAGGTGTAATTAGTAATATGAAAATTTTCATATTCAATACTGAATGACTCAATTCGCCATCGACCGAGGGTCTCCCGCTGGTGCGCTATTTCACTCCTTCTCGGTTTACGTCGTTCAGTCTCCTTGACAGGCGGTTCAGGCGAGGGGCATCACAAGGGTCAGTTTATTAGCTGTCATAATTATTACTTGTTAGTCCCTGTGGTCTCAAGGGCTAAATTAGAAATGTAGGATCGTGTTTTCCAGATATTCTTAATTAATAATAGGTGCTCGCGATCGCAAGGCGATGATGCACCGCGCCCGTCGCAACAGTGGGCCAGATTGAAAAGTTGGCGCCTTTTGGGTTTCTTTTTGAAGATATCTGAATTAAATTTGTGGGGAAAAAGAGGATAAAATTCTTTCAAACATTCGATTTAAACCACTAAAATGGACATTAAATAATTATCATGTTATTGCTTGTTTTAATATAAAAAGTAATATTGGTAGACAATAAGTACACATATGCATGTGAATGCATATGTAAAGAGAACATTTGCGAGGTCGCACAGTGGAATGTTGAGCTGCGACACCAATAATTGATGTAAAGCGATGACGATTGTTTCATCCTAAAAGAGGCCGAAGTCCTAAGCTCGTCATATTTGTGTTGATACTGACTTTATGACCATCCTGTGTGCAAAGGTGGCAACATGCCTTGCAGAGGAATATAGGACAAAACGGGTAGTCCTCTGACTGCGCGTGGTTCCGCCTGCGTCGGCTTCCCTTCAAGTTGGGGACGGATACCTTATCGCTTGAATATAAAGGGTCAGCGTTTAATCCTGCAACCCGCGTTCGCGCGAACCAGGTAAAATGGCAATAGCGCCTCACGAACGCATTCCATTGCAACTATGCACCGGCCCAGCGGAGAGCTGCCAGCGACCGCTTTTATGATCGGTTCACCACGCGCACCCCAGATCACTATAATGAGGGTTTGAAAATAATGTCGACTGATCTCGTACCCGTTTCAATTTAAAAAATTTTAGCTACGACAGAATTGCCCGCGCGCTATACCCTTTTACGGAGAGCTTTTTCGCCACCTGCGTGTTCAAATACGTTGAAACCTCAAGTTTGCACGCCCTGTTGAAACGCACACCCAGCTTCAATTCCCTAACACGCAGCATTCATCCATCCGATTATACATATACCTATACCACGCAAAATGCAAGTACAAAACTCTTTTCATTGCAACCATTAAAAATCATTAGAATTATATCACGTTTGGTATCATTTTCATTGCAAAAATTCCAGCAATCCATTGGTGGTACTTGTATGGAAATCTAATATTAATTATAGAAATTCTTATTTTCATTACTGAATGGCCTATTGCCGTCCTTGTCATTATGACTCTAGGGTCTAGGACCCCCGAAGCTCGTGGTTCGAGAGCTCCAACCCGAGAACCTTTCATGGTCATAAAAAAGGTCGTCCCTTTCAAACGATTTCAGTACACCGTCAGTGCAAATGCCAAAATATCGTTGGTGCCTAAATCTTAGTTTCACCGTACGGATACGGGTTCCACACTGACATCCCTGATACGGCAAGTGTGCGCTGCTCCATTGAAAAGCACGCAAACGATTTTTTTTAACACTAACATTGATGGTACGGAACAGACGTGCACGGAGAGGCAACCGAATTTCACTGGTCGGATACGGAACTGACAAGTGTGCGCTGCTCCATTCCAAAACAAGCAACCGATATCTTTTACCAGCACGGTGACGGTACCGTACGGATACGGTACGGATATGTGTGCGCGGACCTTTAGGGGAGACCGGGGCTAGTTGTTACAGGGGCAGGTTGTTACAAAGCAGTTTAAAAAATTTTAGCTTGGACTATCACTTCGACGATGAAGTGGCTGATGTGTTCCAACCATACACACTTGTGTATGTTGTGTGTTTATAATCAGTTCACGCGTTGTCACTTTATTACAGTTCTTTGTGTTTTCGGTACTAATAGTAACTTTTCTCTTTCTACTTGAATCTTTTCTACCGAACAGACAGATAAATGTATGTAAATGACTATTACCAGTTTTGAATCAGTTTTCCTTTAGCTACAGATTGGCACCACGAACATAAGAATACACCCAACTGGTATGAACTTATAGCTGTTTATACCCAATGGTGTCAACCGGGGCAAGTTGTTACACACGACAAGGGGCAAGTTGTTACACAAGACAAGGGGCATGTTGTTAGATACGAAAAGGGGC
Source organism: Andrena minutula (assembly GCA_929113495.1). Classification (NCBI taxonomy): domain Eukaryota; kingdom Metazoa; phylum Arthropoda; class Insecta; order Hymenoptera; family Andrenidae; genus Andrena; species Andrena minutula. Next base: position 24,990,194 of record OV815996.1, read on the forward strand.
ACGTTGTTACAGAGCGAAAGGGGCATGTTGTTACATTGTATTTAGTAATTAATTTATTAATTTAATCCTTTAGTTACCACGAGTCACTATAGTAGTTTCCGGTTAAATGATTTATCGGGGACGGAACGCCACTATGGTGGCTCCCTGTTTCATTTCGTAATGAATGTCGTTTTTTGTTTCGTTACTATGGAGAATGTCTTCACATGTTTCAAACTACATTTATTTCAATAAACGACGCTTTGACGCCAGTATTTCACGATTTCGTCAGGTATGCACATCTGTGTTATTTTCTGATAGTGCATCATTTTGTTTCGACACAGTATACACCATTATCAGGTATGGATTATTAATTTTGAGTTAGTGTAAACATATTATTGCTACAGAGTTAATTAAATCAGTAATTATTAATTACTGTATTTAATTACATTTTACAGGAAAATGGTACGAACTTATATAAAGAAAACGTCTAGAGGTACCACACCTTTAGCTATATTTGAGGCAGCAGCTAGAGATGTTATTGATAATAAGCTCACGATTAGGCAATCCGCGAAAAATTATAGCATCAATTGGATGACTTTGCAGAGATTTATTAAAAAATATAAGCAGGATGACAGTTCTCACCGATTAACTGCTGGCTATTTGAAAACAAGGCAGACTTTTACAGACGAACAAGAAACGGAACTCGTTAAATATATTTTGCAGTGTTCGAAAATGTATTACGGGTTAATGCCAAAAGAAGTGAGGACCTTGGCTTATGAATATGCAGTGGCCAATACTAATGTAAATTTTTCGGATAATTGGGCAGAAAAAAAGAAAGCCTCAGCTGACTGGTTTTCTGGTTTCATGAAGCGTCACCCGAACTTGTCTTTAAGATCCCCTGAAGCAACAAGCCTTTCACGCGCTACAAACTTCAATAAGCATAATGTCGGGCAGTTCTTCAATAATTTAAAAACAGTGTTGGAAAAATATAGATTTAAGTGCCACGATATCTGGAATGCGGACGAAACCAGTACAACAACCGTACAAAAACCGCAAAAGATTGTCGGACAGCGCGGAGAAAAACAAGTAGGGAAGGCTACCTCAGCTGAAAGGGGAACATTAATCACATTGCTTCTAGCAGTGAATGCCATTGGAAATACAGTACCCCCTTTATTGATTTTTCCTCGCGTTAATTTTAAGGAGCATTTTATTTCAAATGGGCCACCTGGCTACATTGGAGATGCACATCCAAGTGGTTGGATAACCCCTTCGTCTTTTTTAAATTTTATTAAACATTTCGCAGCACATGTAAAATGTAGTAAAGAATCGCCATGTTTTTTGTTATTAGACAATCATTCATCCCATCTGTCTATACACGTACTCGATTTTTGCAAGGAAAATGGAATTGTTTTACTTTCATTTCCTCCACACACGACGCACAAGCTCCAACCACTTGACTTAAGTGTTTGTGGCCCATACAAAAAAAAATTTGAACTGAGTGATGGATAACTGGATGAGCAGCCACCCAGGGAAAACTATTACGATGTATGACCTGCCAGCACTTGTCAAAGAAGTATTGCCGTTGGCAGCGACGCCATGTAATATAATGTCAGGATTTCGGGCTGCTGGAATTTGGCCTTTAAATGAAGATATATTTACAGACGCAGATTGGCTTTGCTCCTCTGTAACCACCCGTTGGTTCAAAATGACCCAAATAATTTAGATAAAACTAATCGAGGAGGAATCTCCGCACAATAAAATAGTGTCCCAGTCTATAATTATTGATACGTCCGAACCGTCTACAAGTTTTGCCAACTCATGTCAACCACATGTAACTCCTGCACAAGTAAGACCGTATCTTGTAGCGGAAAAAAAGGACAACAATTGTACGAAGAAAGAAGATGAAATTAGAAATTTTAACAGACACGCCTGTAAGAGAATCCATACGTCAGGAACAACTGTTAAAAGAAAAAACGAAAAGTAAAAAATCAAAACCTAAAAAGATTTTATTGAAAAGTTTTAGAAAGGAAACTGATGACATAAAAATAAAAAAAACACACAGTAAAGAAAAGGCAGATGAGATATAAATCCACCACAAAAAATAGACACTCTTCCTCCGAAGATGAAGAATGCGTTTGTTTGCACTGTCTCTCTCCGTTTTCAAATTCAAAGAGGGGCTCCACAGAGTGGATTCAGTGCATAGAATGCAAAAAGTGGGCACATGAGAAGTGTGTAAAACCAAAGAATCACTTTTACGTGTGCATTAATTGCGAGTCCCCGTATGAAACGGACGACGATAATTGACGATAATGATTTCAGTAGTTTTTATTATTTTTAAAATAGATTTTTTATTGTATATTTGTTGTAAAAGAATTCTTAACATTAATAAATTTACTTTTGTCCAAGAAAATATCATTATATTACTCACAATAAGCCTCGTTTCGTAAAATTTAATTCTGTAACAACTTGCCCCGTATTGTCTAACAACTAGTCCCTACTCGGGGCACGTTGATACAACATGTCTCGACTTTCAAAATGGCTTGTTTCAACGTCATGGTTTTCGTTTAATTACATTCCATAGCGGTCATCGGTAGAGGAAAGAACGTACTTTAAGTCAGAGTCATTGATAGTATTGAATATGGAATGCAAAAAAAATAAAAAATAAAAAACTGAAAAGTGTAACAACTAGCCCCGGTCTCCCCTACTCGTCGCGGTGGCATTCCAACCTAATTCTGAAATTTATTACATTATATCTCATCAAGCCTGCAATATTTTCTAAATTTAAAGGCATTTTTCTTATGTAAACCGCATATCAGCTTTCGAATAAGACCAATTTCAATAAAATCGGTTCTCGCATGACAGAGATATCGTAATATCATCTCATGAATCTGTCAGAAACGGTAAGATTCTTCTTCTGAATTCTTCTTCTGATTCTGAATTCCAAGAAATTTTTCGTCAACCTTAGTGCATATATATACTTTTCGTCGTTAACCATAATATCCCACACAGCACCATAATATTGCAGCAACGTCTCTGCAATATAGCGGTGCAAAAGATTGCAATGTTGCACCATAACATTGCAAAGACGTTGCAGGTTCAGTCCTATGTCCGCTTCCGCAATATTGCAGGTGTGTATTTTTGCAATGTTGCAGCAGCATTGCAAACATGTAGTCCTGCTACGTTTCGGCAATGATTCTGCAACAAAATGGCAAAATTGTAGCAATGATCCTGCAACTCTTCGGAAATATTGCGGTGCAAGATTGCAATGTTGCACCGTATCATTGCAGGGAAGTTGCAGGTTCACTCCTACGCCCGCCTTAGCAATATTGCAGGAGTATATTCCCGCAGCGTTTCGGAAATTTTACAGCAATGGTCCTCCCACCGCAACGTTTCGGACAGTGAGGGACGCGATGACATGAATGTGTGCAGAATCGTAGTAGTATAACGCCCGTGTGTCTTTTTCTCATAGAAAATATTTTTACCCCAGGGGGATTCGAACCCAGGACCTGTAGCATCGTAGACGAACACTTTACCGCCGCAGCTACAACCGCTGATTGAAAAGATTGCTTACGTATTCGAACTTATACTCCTACCGTGCAAAACTTTAAACTCAAATTATTAAAAAACGGAGGCTCATTTGACAAACCTATTAGGGATTTTTAACACTGTAGGTGCGGACTCTAACTTTAACCCGGTGTCATTTTAGGTTAGGTTAGAAAGTAGTCTTTAGACTAAACCTTTGCATTTGTCTTTTCATATCTCTTTTCTCTTGCTTGATTGTATATACGTCTTTTTGCAATAAAGACGTTTAATAATAATAATAATAATAATAATAATAATAATTTCACACATTAAAATATATAGTATCTACTATATCTAAATAAATTAAATTCATTTTCAAATCTCTTCTATAATTTAAATTCATGTACAAACAACTCTCACAATAACACTTTTTTCATATCTTCAACGGCCAACGAGAAATTTTAGCATATCCAGTTAAGTGAAACATGCTGTAGAATCTACTTGACGTCATATTTCAAATTTTGTTAAAGTCATAGTTGCTTCAGAATATTGCTGTACTGTCTCTACAATATTTCCACTACAGTATTGCACGGCAATATGTAGGCAATTTTGCTGTGTCGTTGCCACTGAAACATTGCACAACGATTTTCGCGCAATATTGCCGAAATATTGTAGTATCATTGCCAGTGGAACATTGCACGTCGATGTGCGGGCAATATTGCCGAAATATTATAGGATCGTTGCCAGTGGAACATTGCACGTCGATGTGCGCGCAATATTGCCGAAATATTGTAGGATCGTTGCCACTGGAACATTGCACGTCGATGTGCGGGCAATATTGCAGAAATATTGTAGGATCGTTGTCAATAGAACATTGAACAGCAACGTTCTTGCAATATTGCTGCAATATTGTAGAATCATTGCCACTCTAATAATGCACGGCAATATTGGAGGAACGTTCCTACAATGTTGCAATGCAACCAGCAACAACGCAATATTGCTGCAGCAACGTTCCTGAAATACAGCTGCAACGAAGTGTGCTGTATGGGATATCTAGAGACGCGAGATATTTTTCGTCATCATCAAACATTACGTATATATATGTTTGATGATGACGAAAAATTTCTATGAGAATCAGAAGAAGAAGAAGAAGAAGAAAAATCGTACCATTTTCGACAGATCCATGAGACGATATTACGATATCTCTATCATGCGTGGACCGATTTTATTGAAATTGGTCTTGTTCGAAAGCCGATATGCGGTTTATATAAGAAAAATGCCTTTAAATTTACAAAATATTGTAGGCGTGATGAGATATTAATGTATAAATGTCAGAATTAGGTTAGAGTGTCTCCGCGATGAGTAAAGGTACCACGGTAGCGACAGCGACAGTCGACATATACAGGGTGTTTTTCATGTACTTGGCGTCGAGACGCTACCGCGTCTCTAGATATATATTTTTCGTCAATACGTACGTATATATACGCGTTACGCGCACACCTTCAGCCAACACATGTTCGTTCTTTTTTCGTCGACTCTCGAGATTATTCGGCAGGGATCGTCGTCCGTCATTGTATACTATTTTGAATTATTTTATAACCTACCAAGTGATAAGTGTCAAATCAAATAAAGTTGTCCGAATTTGAAATGTCACGAGTTTTTACACTAAATAGGAGTAAGTTGCCAAAATTTTTTAATAGGTTTCTTATGTAGAATCGCAGACTTGGAAGTTGTCCGGAGATGGTTCGACTGATTGTGAGAAGCATCTCCTTTCACATAAGTGTCTGGAAATTTGTACAATGCATGTACAAAATAATAATGTTGTTGTAACAAATTGCATTAAATTCTTATGTGGAATTGCAGGGTTGCAAGTTATCCCGAGAAGGTTCGATTCGACCGAGAAGCATCTTCTTTTGCATAAGTTTCTGAAAATTTGAACCATATGTACAAAGAAATGTATTGTAACAAATTGCATTTATTTAAATTGTCAGATATTTATTTTTATAGCATTTTAATTTACAGTTTTTATGTAAAACCTATACAGGGTGTCCCAAAAATGCTGCGTTTCCTTAAAGGGGTGATTCTGGGGGTGATTGCAAACAACTTTTTCCTTTGCGAAAATGCTCTCCGATGTTTCGTTAACGAGATATTAATAAAAAGCACCGTCCAATCACAGCGCGAGTCTGACGGCCGAGTTCCCGCGCTAGCGTGGCTACGAGCCGCGCTGCGACTGCGAGCAAGCAACTCGGCATGCATCGAAGAAACTTGCGTAGAATAGCAAATGAAAAAGATGTAACAAATAAAATCGAACATGTTGTCATGGGTTGTTCGTCATTTAAAGTGAATAATGAATAAAGGATAAATGGATGAAAATCACGTGTAACGTAAAAAGACGAAGACGCAGTTTTTTTTTAGAAGATTCGAAAATAATAATTATTTGAAGTGGGAGGATAAGGAATACGTAAATTTCCTTGTGTTAATAACGTAGCCACGAAAAGGTAATGTAACAGGAAATTAACGAAAGGTGATAGTCGTTCGTTATTGTGATAAAAATCCGTAATTCAATAACGGTCGGCACTGTTGGTGGTAACGAATAAGTCTGTTTAAAAAGCCCGAAGAAATGTTATCGTACGGGAATTTAGAGAATTATCGCCGGAAATAAGCCATCGCTTGCGTTAAATTTAAAAATGAATTATCACTAATAAAGTAACTAAAACTCACCCTTGTTGTAAATTCATCTGCAGCTTGAAAATCTGTGTCACAGAGTCACCGAACCGATCCTGGTCATCGATGGACGTGCTCCGTGCACAGCTGGTCCCAGGTATCCTTACATTCCCACTACCCAAAGTTAAGGGTCGCAATGTCAGGTGCGTCCAGGTCAACGTACCGAATATTCACTTCACTGCACGGCTACTAACACTGATCACTTTATTTGCTTTTCAAGAGCGTGTTGTTCCTACGTTTTAAAAATTGGTGGCTTGTTTTCAATTTAAAAAGTGCTCCACGTGGCCACCGTCATTCTCGATGCACGTTTCAGCGCAAATTCTAGCGCAAATGCTCGCGCAGGAGCACTTGCGTCCCCGTTGTTCCAGGCGTACACCCAGATCATCCTGAAGTATTCTTGGGCCGTGTACATTTCTGTGACGCGATTGCTAGCTGACTGACAGGATTTTTTCCAAGCAACTTCCGCTACCCCCAAGTAGCTTCTCTGGTTCCATTATGAGTTAACTCCCACCAGGGCAAGAGGCTTTAGGTAAAAAGAAGCCAGCACATTTTCGGAACACGTGTTTTGCAGAAGTGCAACGGACACTTTCACAAAAGCCCGCGCTCGGTCCTTCTACTGCCAATGTACCCATTGCTTCGAGATAGAAAACAGACACCACGTGTATCGGTTCGAAAGGGTCTGAAGGGAAGAGACAGTCTTCGAGTTGCTATAAAGAAGAAAATGCATACCATTCCTGTTTCCCCTTTCCGATACCCTGAGTACACGACTGCTACGAGGCGGAACCAGTTAAGTCATAAATTATCCGAAACTGTAGGAAACCGTTCTCTACCGCCGACTCGCCGGATAATAAACCGCGACCCTGGCGAAATGCTCTGGCTGATCAGCCTGATTAATTTGGAAGAACTAGAAATTACAGAGTATTATCCAACATCAATACGCCTCGCGGAAAGACACAGGAAGAGAAGGGGTGGTCCGCTGACTGCGCGTAGTCCCGCCTGTTTCGTCCTACCTCGGCCGTCAGACTCGCGCTGTCATTGGTCGGTGCTTTTTATTAATATCTCGTTAACGAAACATCGGAGAGCATTTTCGCAAAGGAAAAAGTTGTTTACAATCACCCCCAGAATCACCCCCTTTAAGGAAACGCAGCATTTTTGGGACACCCTGTATAAACGAAGGGGACGGAGGGGCTTGGATAAAAATGAAAGGGACGCAGAGGCTTGGATAAAAGTGAAGGGGACGCAGAGGCTTCAATAGAAATGAAGGGGTTGCACAGGCTTGAATAGAATTGAAGCATCTTCTTTCTCACAATTTTGAAAATTTCCCAAATAAGGTAAATCGACAAACTTTGTATAAATAAAGACATAGCATTAAGAATTATTATCTCTCTTGATGCTTTTCAATCTTTTGTGATAGACATTCCTAATACTTTAATTAATAAAATCCACAGTAGTTGCCACGCTATTCATTAATTCATTAATTTTTTAGATTGCCATTATTTCAATTCATCAATAAACATACTAAATTTTATTCCAACACCAATAAATTGTGCGTTAAAAATATTGAATCTCGTTTATTTTCGCTGAATTATTACCATTGGCATTTAAATTTCCTGCAACATTTTCTGATACATTATGTAGTCTCTACACTCACTATAGCAAAAGGCCACTCTATTTCTATAAATAATAAGTTCTATGTCAAGTTGTATATAACTAAAATGTGGCTTTTATATTTATTTACGGATAATCGAAGCAGAAGATGATGCAGTGCGATCTACGTTAGAGAAAAAATTTTATTGAAACATAGCATTACAGTAAAGTCTCGTTAGCCGCTCGATTTGCTGTACATGTGACGCCCCACGATTTTTCGCGCGCGGTTATTTCAACTCTTTTATAAATCAATCTACAACTCCACTCAAATCTTCCCCAAACCTCAATTCTTACCCCTTTACCAATGACCCCGGCCGCCTTGGCGATGTACCTTAGTGGTCCCCATTTCAAGACGGTCAATCATTAAATCTCCTTCCCTTATTCGCCCAACGCGGCATAAATTCCTCTCTTACATGGAATCTAAACAAGTCCCTCGCCCCACAAATCTCTTAAATCGAGACCACGTCTCACACCCTCTAAATGACCAAAGCAGTCAAACCCACCGACGCACAGTGGGACGGATCGACGTTTCGGTAGGCATTCACTTGAATTCTTAAATATTTCGTCATTTATTGATTATAATCTAAGAGTACAGGTAATATATTGTATAAAAAATATAATATTCATTTTTTTTCTCGTCGCTGTTTTTAATAATGGGGCTTCAAGTGTCCCTCCATGTTGATTTCCATATATATACATCCATATATATGGATCGGGGCTTATTAATAAATTATTTAGAACATCATTCATCAGTCTAAATCAGTCAGTCGCGCGAGCTGGTCGCACTTGTCGTTGCTCTGTTTGTTTTGATTATTTCCGAGAATTTCAAATCTTCGTAGTCGTTAATATGTCGAAAACGCAAGTTTGCAAGGGCTGTAAAACAGCAGTGGCTAATCCGATTGAGTGTTCCTCCTGTGGTACCATATCTCACCCTGGATCTAAGTGCTTGTCCAGAACCGGTCATCCTTGGGCACCTGGAAAATTGATTGATTGTGAGGACATCAGTTCGGGATCTCAGCTGACTATTCCACAACAGCCTTCTGACCGTTCTATTTCTTGCTCGCCAGTATCCTCTTGCGGATTCAATGAGGATTCTCCTTTGTCGAAAATTAATGAGATGATCCAATCTCATTTTAATTCATTTCGACTGGAAATCATCGACATAATTAAAGCGGAAATCGCGCAGATCACTTGTGACGTTTCCTCTCTTGGATCGAGGGTCAACGAATTGGAGAAGAATCTTCTCTCACTCTCTGGCTCCAAATTGCATGGTGAAGAGGTCATCATCGCTGAAATCGCAAACCGGGAAGCTCGTTCAACTAATATCATGGTCTCTAACTTGGAAGAATCTGACTCTTCATCCGACACGGATCAAGTCATGGCTGTTTTTAACTCCATTCAACCCGGCGACTACTCTAACATCAAAACTACCAGGATTGGGAAGAAATCTGATAATCGCCCCCGGCTGATCCGCGTATCCATGTCTAGCAGGTCTGAAGTTCTTGCGATCCTGCGTAATAAAAACCGTTACAAAGGCTCTCTCAAGATCTTCCAGGATTCCACCCCTCGACAACAACTACACCTAAACAACTTAAGGAAGGAACTTCAAAATCTACTCGACTCGGGTATTAAAGATAAGACTATTAGATTTATTAATGGAGTGCCCAGAATTGTCAACGCATCTCCTTCGACTAATTCAAAAAACTAAATTTTCACCCTTTGTTTTTCTACCAAAATGTTCGTGGTCTTCGTTCTAAACTATCGGAATTACGCTGTTCTCTTTCTACTCTATCAAATTCATACGATGTATTTATTCTGTCTGAAACATGGTTACATAGTGGTATCTCCAACGGTGAACTAGGCTTCTCCTCTTATAATATTTTCCGCTGTGACAGAAATACAGATACTAGCAATCTTCTTAGAGGTGGTGGTGTTTTGATTGCGGTTAAGAATTCATATTTATGCCGACAAATTGAATTATCCGTTAATTCAATTGAGCAACTTTTTGTAGAGCTGCGGCTTGGCTCTCGCACTATTATTATTGGCTCTGTTTATATTCCTCCTCACTCCTCACACACACTATATCAGCTTCACTCTCAAACTATAGAATCTCTATCCCACCGTTTTCCCACTGCTGATTTTATTATCGCTGGTGATTACAATCTACCTGACTTTTCTAGCCATATCACTCCTTCTCGTATAGCATCTCTTGACCACAGTAACATCCTACCTTCTCCTTTGGACATTATCCGTGAATGTATTAGTATTGGAAATTAAACAGACGCACCACTGACTGTTGTTTGAGATAAACAATTTAATGTATTTATTATATTGATATATATATATATATAGCTAGCCAGCTTTGTGGCGAAAACTACTGCACGTATACACAAAAGAAAATAATAAAAAGCTTTTCACACGTGGCGAGAAAACCGGTACGCTAACACGTCGTCGCAAAGACACCGGTACAACTTGCGGAGAGCACCGGAAGCACGCCGAGACGCACACACGCCAGACACTAGCGCCACCATACAGTGCCAGAACACCCAAGCCTCTCGTACACACGCGGGGCATTCAAAAACCAAAACTAAAACACTCATTTGCACAAACGGACTATATACTACAAACAATACAATGTGTTTCAACAATTAGCTTTTTAAATTTTTCGCAAGTGAACTATGTGGCTAACAATAATGGTAAGCTTCTTGATCTTGTTCTTTCAACATTCCCAAACGTTCGCACCTCCCCTGCTCCTGATCCCCTTCTCCCTGAGGATCCTCACCATCCCTCCATCGCTTTTTGTCTTACCCTCTCTATTAATTCCTCCTCTCCTCCCAAAGTAATTCATCGCAGAAACTTTAATTTGGCTGACTACGTCGGCATCAATGATTATTTCGCCTCTATTGATTGGGATGCCCTCCTCTTTTCCTTATCCGTAGATGAATCTGCGGATATCCTTTATTTTCATCTTAACCACGCTATTGAATCATTTGTACCTTCCTCATCTTCCGTAATTTCTTCCTACCCTATCTGGTTTTCCCGCAAACTTGTTTCACTTATTAGGCAAAAAAAAATCGCTCATCCTGACTTTAAACTTTCTAACTCCCTTTCCGATTATCTAGTTTTTTCTAATCTCAGGTCCCAATGCAAAATCATCTCCTCGAACTGTTGGCACTCTTTCGCTTCCAAATCTGAAAGTAGTCTTATTAATCATCCCAGAACTTTTTGGAAATTTGTTCATAAGCTTAAAAATGACTCCTCTCGTCCTTCTCACATTTCCTTTAATGACCAGTTATCCAATTCAGATCATTCGATTGCAGATACATTTGCGGATTATTTTGGCTCTGTCTACTCCAGTAGTCCCGATCCTCCGCCTTCCTTCTCCTTCAGCAGTTCCATTGATATTTCTAACATGCAAATCTCAATTAGTGAAGTACTATCCCAGATACAACTCCTTGGTGTTAATAAGGGTCCTGGTATTGATGGCATCCCCCCGATCTTTTTTAAGTCTTGCAAATTCATTATGGCTCGCATCCTCTTTATTATATTCAATAAATCCTTGAGTTCTGGAATTTTTCCTTCCTTGTGGAAGACTTGCTTAGTCTCTCCTATTTTTAAGGGTGGTGATAATTCACTTGCTAATTCCTACAGGCCCATTAGTCTACAGAATATTATGCCTAAAATATTTGAAAGCATTGTTTCAAATAAGCTTTCCTTCATTTGTAAGAACGTTATTATTGACGAGCAATAAGGCTTTGTGTCTGGCCGTTCTACAATTACCAATCTTCTTACCTATAATCATTTCCTCTCTAATTGCTTAGAAAGGGGTCAACAGGTTGATGCCATCTATACTGACCTACGTAAAGCTTTTGATACGGTTGACCATCCGACCCTTCTTTCTAAACTTTACTCCCTCGGCCTCCATGGTGCATTTTTTGCCTGGCTCTCCAGCTATTTGACTAATAGAATTCAGATAGTTAAGTATAATAATTTCCTATCTAAGGAGATTGCTGTTCTTTCTGGTGTTCCCCAGGGATCTCATTTGGGTCCGCTTCTGTTTGTATTATACATTAATGATATATCCGAAGCCTTTTTACATTGTAAATTTTCACTTTTTGCAGACGATCTAAAAATTTATAGACAAGTGGCGAGTGTGTCTGATGCTCTTTTAATACAGTCTGACATAGATAGACTCTGCTTATGGTGCTCGCGTAATAAACTTGGTTTTAACTTATCTAAGTGTCATGTTATACGTTTCAGCCGTAAATCTAGTAAATTAATCTTCCCTTACTCTATTCAAAACTCATCTCTACAATCTATTGAAACTGTACGTGACCTTGGTATCTATTTTTCTAGCACTTTAACGTTTCATTATCATTATCAACATATTGTTAATTCCGCGTATAAAACATTAGGTTTTATTCACCGCACCTCCAAGCTATTTTCTAATATCACCACACTCCGAACTCTCTATAACTCCTTGGTTCGTCCTATTCTTGAATATGGCTCCGTTATTTGGGCTCCTTATTATAAATGCCACTCTGCATTAATCGAGGGTGTACAGCACAGGTTTCTTAGACTTGCATCATATCGCACGGAATCACCAATGTCTATTTTTTGCCATAATTATGACTTCATGCTATTACGCCTTGGATTAATGAGCCTGGATCAACGCCGTGTCGTTGCCGACCTCCTATTCTTATATAAAATTATTAACCATCTTATCTTATGTCCTCAAATCCTTCAAAAACTTACCTTTTATGCACCTGTGCGCTGCCTTAGAAATCATACTCTTTTCCTTCCGGAGTCACATCGTACACTCTACGGCTATTACAATAGTCTTAATCGACTTTTGATAACTGCGAATCGCTATTGTAATTCTGTTGACTTCTTCAATAATTCCTATGATTCCTTCAATCACTCTGCTCTAATCGCTGTTCGTATCTCCTTTTCCCCCTAACTTTTAATATTATGTTTTCTTGTGTTATTATATTGTTATTATGATTCTTTTATATCTACTTTTGTCACTATCATTAATGGTTCTTTTGCGTTTGCTTCTTGCCTTTGTTTCTTTTAATTACTTCTATTTGTACTTCCTATTTATATAATATTCTCTCTATGCTTGTGCGACTGTGGCTTGTACTTTTTATAACAAAGGGTTTATCCCGTTGAAATATATATATATATTATTATCATGATTTGTCATTTTTCGGCTGCTCTTTCTGCGTATAATTCGCAGTAGATTTTAAAATCATTATTTCGGGCGTTCTGGGCTTCCTCAGGTAAATATTCTAAAAAAAATTTTAGATTTCCATTTTTAGAAAATGATCAGCTTTTACACATTGGAATAGTTTCAGTTAGTCTTTTTCTTGTAATGAAAAATATAAACACTTATATTCTATTGTCAAATTAAGATTTTTTGTTACCATTTTCGTATTTTTCTAAATTAAAAATAAGCTGGGGTACATTTCGTGACCCCAGAGTTTACCGCTTGAAAATTTTTAGGCCATAGACAAACACACAAATATATAAACTTTCTGCTTTATAGTATAAGATAATCTAAGATTACAGATAATATATTGTACAATATATACAAAAATCTGCTTGCTTAATTTTATAATAGGACGGATAAATATTTGTTTCTTCTTTAAGGCCAGTTTCTCTTAACAAATTATATTGCCCATTGGACAAATTTGCACCTGCGTTTGTACAAAAAAATGTCAATATTTCAAAGGGTCGGATGCGGTCGGATATGAATAATTGAATTTTGTGAAATTGAATCCATCCAGAATTATGAGGTATGCTTGAATTTACGGACAAATGCGGACAATTTTTTTAATTTAGAAAAATATGAAAATGGTAACAAAAAATCTTAATTTGACAATAGAATATAAGTGTTTATATTTTTCATTACAAGAAAAAGACTATCTGAAACTATTCCAATGTGTAAAAGCTGATCATTTTCTAAAAATGGAAATCTAAAATTTTTTTTAGAATATTTAACTGAGGAAGCCCAGAACGCCCGAAATAATGATTTTAAAATCTACTGCGAATTATACGCAGAAAGAGCAGCCGAAAAATGACAAATCATGATGTTCTAAATAATTTATTAATAAGCCCCGATCCATATATATGGATGTATATATATGGAAATCAACATGGAGGGACACTTGAAGCCCCATTATTAAAAACAGCGACGAGAAAAAAAGTGAATATTATATTTTTTATACAATATATTACCTGTACTCTTAGATTATAATCAATAAATGACGAAATATTTAAGAATTCAAGTGAATGCCTACCGAAACGTCGATCCGTCCCACTGTGCGACGTCCCTTTCCTATTAAAACACCCAAAATCCATTCGAGGAGTTGAGCAATTCAAAATCACGTGTATAAAAACCCCGGAAGCATAAATGCGAATCCAAATATAGATCAACCTTTGGTCTCTACAAAAACCCCCAAAAGTTACTGCGACGCATGTTCCTAATCAGGTCAAGGTGCATACTGCGCACCCCCCTTCATACCGTAAAATATTACATAAACGGATCAAAGTCCATACCGCGTGTACGCCCCTCAACCCCTTGTAAAATGATATAAATACAAGGGCCCCGAGACAGAGGTCCTCTTTCGCCGCAATACCTGCTCCGAAAGGATACTCTCTTTCGCCGCAATACCAGCTCCGAAAGGACACGCTCGCCAAAGTGTCATTTAAACTAAATTCACCCATCTTCAATCTTCAAGAATTGTAAGAGATTATAATTACCATTAATACCACTGTGTATCACCATCATCATTATCAATTATTCTTATTCTCATTGTTTCATACTATTTCGTATTGCAACGCTTATTGCGCTCATATTATATTGTATTGCTATTCTTAATGCTTATTAACGCTCATTGCGATCATATTATATTGTCTTATTGACGCTTATTGCTTAAATCATTCTAGGTTATTAATATATCCTATTGTTTTTCATGTTCATACTCATTTCCTATAAATCATAAACGCTATATAAATGTTATGTTCATCGCCAACCCGTTATTATAACACCTAACAACCAGCACAATAACAGTGCATGGCATATTACCAAAAAGCTACAAAGTGAATAAACAGTTTTACTTTAAATCACGCTTCGAATTATTGTGTCAATCCTTCGGCTACGAAGATCCCTAAATCCAAACAGGCTGCTGGAACAGCTGATTACGGGCAACGACCGCGGAAAGCATCACGGTGTTTACTAACTTACTTTCGTATAGGTTTCGCTTAACCGTATGACTAGTCGAATTTCGCGAAGTTATTACATGTGTCTTTTACAATAATGCAACGGTAAATCCGATTACCAAGGCAAACCAAAACAAGTGCTCTAACGGGTCTCTCCCCAATACAAACCAGTTCATTAAACCTTCCCTGGTCGATTAGTGTGCAGAATTAAACATTACTCGCCTGCCATTCGAAACGATTAGTGTGCAGAGTTTCACATTTCTCGCCTGACGTTCGAAATGGTTAGTGTTCGGAATTAAACATTGCTCGCCTAAATTCCTTCTACCCTCAGCGTGTAGGATTCAAGATCCTCGCCTAAACTCCCACTACCCTCAGCGTGTAGGATTCAAGATCCTCGCCTAAATTCCTTCCACCCCAGCGTGTAGGATTCAAGATCCTCGCCTAAACTCCCTCTACCCTCAGCGTGTAGGATTCAAGATCCTCGCCTAAAATTCCCTCAACCCCACCGTGTCATTGTCCCCTAAAGGCTCGTATAGACCGGGCGATAATCGCCGGCGACTTTGTCGCTAGAGTCGCTGGCGAGTCGGTGGGATAACCGACTTGTCGCCAGCGATTTGTACCCGGCGACTTTTATCCGGCGACTTGTGTCCGGCAACTTGTGTCTAGCGACTCGTCCTTTAAAGGTTAAAGAGATACGAGTATACCTGGAAAAGTCGCCGGATACAAGTCGCCGGCGACTTGCAACAATCGCTGTGGGATACAGCAACTCGACCCTTGCCTCAAACGGCCTTCTAGAATGACTGTTGGCCACATGTTCCCGAAAAACTGTATTCAAGTGGACGGTGAGCAACATCGCCGGAGTCTCTAGTGCCTGTATTTCTGTTTCCCGTTCCGAATGGGAAACATCGCCGACTCTCTGGCAACACGCCACACACTATATATATTGAAGTACATCCTATAGTAAATGTATACGTTAAAAATTTATCATATATGTAATATATATACATATATATATATATATATATATATATATATATGTAACAAATTAACTTTCCATATTATTTTTGCTACAATATCAAACATTGTATTGACCATAGAAAAGGAGGATTAATTGAGTAAATTTTTTCCGAAGTCGAGCAGAATCACGATATGATCAAACAACAGCCAGAGTCATTTGTTTTATCAACCTCTTCTGATGCATCGAATGAAATACATCGATGTGTCGAATAAATTTTGACCATAATGATATATCGGATTGATTCGATGTAGCGAATGGTAAACATCGAATATTTTCGGTGCATCGATGTTTATCGAATACCCCTAGCGTTACCGGTGGCGAGCGCCAATACTCTTGACGGAAGGACACAGGAACAAATGAGATAGTCTTCTGATTGCGCGTGGCCCCGCGTGTCTCGACTTCCCTTCGAATTGGAAACGGATCCCTTATCGCTTGAGTATAAAAACGCGCTCGAATATGAAAACAGAAGCATGCGTTGCCGTATTCCGTACGAGAGAAGGTGGGCCACTCCCTTGAAGAGGCTCTCTTCACAGCAATACATGTGTCCTCTCCGAGGCCCACTTTCTTTCGCACGGAATAGGTCAACGCGTGCTTTTGTTTTGCAATTAAAGCGCGTGTTTTTACTCGAGATATAAGGGATCCGTCTCGAATTTGCTGGGAAGACGCCGCAGGCCTATATCTGGCACATTTAGGTAAAAACTGAAGGTACTGGTTTGTGTACCACATCTGGTTCCCAAAAATTAATCCGGCTGATCGGCCAGAGTGTTCCGCCAGGATCGCGGTTAATGACCACATTATCCCACGAGTAGCGGTTGACAATGGTACCTGCGCTTCCTAAGTCACCACCCATTATCGACATCTGGGAGACAAATGTTTCCCCACGAATGCTTCGAGAACAAGCAATTGCCTAGTCGTAAAGAAATTAAGAAATTTCGCTTCAAAAATACTAAATGGCCAGCTGTAAAAGATAACTGAATTCGGACGCGCAGGTACCGTTGTTAACCGGTGACTCACGGGAAGGTACGGCCATCAACCGCAACCCCGTCGAAACACTCTGACCGATAATTTTCAGCACGATAATTTGTGTCTTTCTTTGCAATTTTTGGAGCCACTAAATTCAGAAGCTCTTCAAAATCAGATTTTGTCATTCGAACAAAATTGATAAAACTACTTCCGTCATTTAATAGCAACTCTGACATTAAATGATCACCATAATGTTCGCCACTTCTCAAAAACGCTTTTTTCCACCAACGCCTTTTTCTTTTGGTCGATGCTATGACAACCAACGCGGCACCAACACCCATAGCTATCGAAGGATCCATGGCTACTAAATAGAGTTCGGAATGGACGCCGAAGCCTTCGGCCCGAAGGGTCTCGGTCATTAAGTGGAGGGACACAAGTTGCCGAGTTGCCGTGTCGCCGGACACAAGTTGCTGGATACCAGCCGCTCGGTAAAAGTCGCTGGAGACAAGCCGATGCATCCCAGCGAGTCGCCAGGCGACCCTCTGGAGTCGCTGGCGACAAAGTTGCCGGCGATTATCGCCCAGTCTATTCGAGCCTTATGACCTTCACTCGGGACGTGACATACACAATACTGACTTTTCGCTATCCCCACCACTTCTCTCTCACTCTTGTCCGGTGAAGGCGAGAGCGAGATGGAACGAGAGCGAGCGAAGGCACTGAAAGCGAGCGTGGAAAGTACGAGACAGACGACGCACAGTGGGACGAAACGTAGACATCTCTGGACATGGCCGTATCTTTCTTAAAAAACATCCTATTTTGATGAGGTTTAACTTATTTTAAAGGTAAATGATCATACTTTCCGACAGTGAACATAAAAATTGCGAAAAATATTGTTTGCACGCTGTAGCATTTGACAAACATCAACAAAATTTTGCAACTCGACACACTCTTCTTTGAGGGCGGATTTTACCCCCTGGACACCCATTTCGATAAATGCGATTCAACGAGTCGGAAAGTAGAAAGTTCAAACTTTAAAATGGTTTTTGTTTCACCAACTTTAGATGAATTTTAACAAAATTATGATACTTTGAAAATTTACCAAATTTTAAAATAATTTTGTCTGGTTTTCTGTGCAAATATAAAGGACTTCAGGGGATGAATTATTATTTTCTACAAAAATGAATACGAGAAAGGAAGGTAAAACAGACAGTTGGACGAAACGTATAAATTGCTGGACATTCAAACTTCTTGTATGTGACCTATCATATCTTTATCAAAATTAGCATAAATATTACACACATAAACTATTTTATTCTTGTCATTTTTTGTTGATCTTGAACTAATAACCGGTCAAAAACTCAAAAACAGATATCGAAGATAAATACGTATAGTGATATGTATTAATATGGAAAGTTGCTTACACAAATGCTTTCCGATGTACTATCCAAATGACCTTGTAGAGAGCATACCACATCCACCGATTCTTCTGTACTCCTTTCATTTGCCTTCTCCTTGAGTAACAATATCGTTTCAGGAAACATGGGTTCATGTTTGATTTTATTAAGTTTATTTGGTTTAAGGTAGGATATTAAAGGGTCTGATGAAATTAAAAGATTATTGAGACCGTCTTCATTTGTATAAATCCGGTGTGATTTGCGGCATCTTGATTTTTTTGCATTTTTAAAATCCTTATTTTTCGCTTCCTGTGCTTCCTCCGATAATTGGCCTACAGGTATTAGAGCGTGTTCTATTATTTTTTCTCCATGAATTAAAACTTTATAGACTGTAGCAGGCATATAATACCATGCGTAATGTTTCACAAAAAGTAGTGCAGTTTCTTTGGCAAACGAACCAAATTTTTGGGAATCAATTTCCAATCCTGAAGCTATAGCTTGTAAAATAATAGCAAATCTCCGAATTAGACTTTCTTCAATGCCAGTTATTTCAGACGTCAGTTTCGGATCTTTGAAAAACCTCCGTGCAGTGTTACCGTCATTAAAAGTCCCAACCCCCTGTTTAACGCGATCGACATATAGGCCAAGTTGGGAACGAAACTGATCTTGGATAAGCTTCTTTCTATCAGATCGTAGTTGCTTAAATTTTGAAGAGGTTGCTGACCATTTTTTAAAATCCAAGTTATATGATAGATGTAAAATGCACTCAAAAAAACGTATTTTTGCATGTACAGGAGAAATACCGAATTTATAATATTCTTCGCACGTGAGTTTTTGTTCAATTAGTTTCAAATTGTTCATCTGTTTTGGCGTAGCTCCACAGATGTAACACTTCATGGCAGAACTTGTTTGCGTAATAACATTGCAAATTTTTCCGTCGATCATACTCATATGCAGTTGATGAACTACTTTTGATGAATTTGCTTGTGTAGGCATTAAAGATGAAATTTCAGACTCCATTCGTTCAATTTCTATTTGTATTACTTCCGGAGTTTCTTTGCAAAATGAAAATCTTATAGGTCTACAGAAATGCGCAGAAGAAGGTCTTAAGTTTTCCCAAATAACTGTTTGCTTCATTGTATCGAACAATTTGATTGGAACTATTGTAGTCATAAATATTGATGAATCGTCAAATCCTTGGCCAGTTTCCGATGAAAAAGACTGCTTATAAATGCTTTGACTAGAGCAGCCATCACATCCCCACTTGGAAATTAATGTTAAATTTTGAAGATCAATAGTTTTTTCGGGTAAGGTTTCAAGTATCCGCGAGACAGTATGATCTAAAATTGCCTGAAGATGTATTTTTGCTTCCCGTTCATCAATTTTAACATATTCCTTTTTAGGATAACAATCTAATTTTGCTTTTTGAATTTGATAATATGATGGAAAGTGGTTTGTTCCATTTGAAATTAAAAAATCCCTTAAAACGTTATATTCGCTTTTTTGAGAGATTTAAACATGTCACTACGGAAAGGGCTTTTTCCTTAGAGAAAATTTCGGGTTGACATGGTTCTTTATCGCACAGTTTTCCGATTCTTTCTGCCTCATTGGGATTTTTTAATAAAATATCTAAAACTTTTACTACGTCTGCTTTACCTTCCCTCCTCAGATTAATTTTGGCAGCAAACAATAGCTCCTCCCCCGAATAATTATCTCTTATTTCCTTTACGCGACGCATTTTGTGACGTTCGGTACATTCAATAAATGGCTTTGCTTCTCTATGCTGTTCTTGATATTTTCCATCACTCAAGAACTCTTCGGGATACTCAAACTCTTTTCCAAGCCAGCTCTGATTGTTTTTACGAAATTGAGTCTTATTTCGAGAAGCTTCAATTCATTTTTTTTTAATCTTTAAACAAAATGCCCTAAGTTGGTTTTTAAGATGTTCTCTGGCTTCGTTGGAACTTGGTGTGGTGAAATGTTGTAAAATTTCTGCAAGAAGTAGCAAGTGATTATTTTCCACGGACGGATTCTTTAGAAAATTAAAAAGATCACCATTCGTTTTAACTGAATTTTGTTGCGACATAGTGTTGCGTATCGGAGGTTGTAAGGCACCCCGCGTAAGATATGGTGAGTAATTTCGGTAGAGAGCAAGTAATAACAAACAAACAATCAAATCACACGAAGCGGCGCGACACAGGCTCAACACGAGTTCTTTTTGAATGAGAAACTGCTTGACTGAACGAAGAACTGGAGGATTGTTAACTGGAAAGAATAACAATTGAGGATTCAGGGCCTGCGCCTAGCATCCACATAGGTGGCCAAAGAAAACTACAATCTATCTGTTTGCGAGTGGGCCTACATTGTCTACAAGAGTCTTACGTTCATAGGCACGGACTAACAGACTGGGTAATAGGTCTTGATAGGGGATATGAATGCTTCGTAAATTAAACAGAAAACGCACATATGAGGATATTTTCCACAATCTCTTAATTTCATCCAATCTTCTGATTTTAAATATTAGATCACACATTGCAGCTACAAGATAAAGTATTTAATGTTCCCCGAAGTACTTTTGTTATTAAATAAAGAAGTCAATGAAGAAAATTTAGAAGAATTAATGGACATGCAGAACACACCAGAATGTGATGTAGACACGGACAGAGAGACGGGCAAGCCTTAAAAAGGATCTACATAAAATCAGTAAGATAAATGTACCAGTAACTGGCCAGCTAAGGCAACTAGAAGAATATATTGTCAATATCACGTAAAAAACTAATGCTATCCTAAGTTTTTTGTATTTAATAGGTACATTGGATCTTCCTTTATTGAAAAAAAATTGTCATGCATTTATTTTTATATTTCTGGCATATAAAAAAAAACAAAAAATTCAATGAATACGTTTGTACTAATACATGACCAACCAAATTCGTTTGTCCCAGTGTCCAAATTTTGATGTCCCAGTACCTGGCCATGACTTTTATAACATACTAAAAATAATATTAATAAACGAAATTTTATTTTGAAAAGCGAAAATAAGAAGAAAGTAAATAAAAAAAACGGCAGGAAAGTTAAAAACACAAGTATATTGAATAAAGACATATTAAAAAGGTTAAAAAATAGTCTTGAAAGAAGGTTTTTCAGGTTAAGAAATGATTTCTTTATTAACACGTTAAGCGTCACATCAGTTATCGTTGACTGACGGTATATTTTCTGGCAATTTGTCTACACAAGTATTTTATGAATTTA
Organism: Andrena minutula; assembly: GCA_929113495.1. Classification (NCBI taxonomy): domain Eukaryota; kingdom Metazoa; phylum Arthropoda; class Insecta; order Hymenoptera; family Andrenidae; genus Andrena; species Andrena minutula. The sequence goes on from OV815996.1 coordinate 25,011,914, forward strand.
TTTTTCTCAATGTTTTTTTCTGTTTTATTAACCTTTTAATTTCTTCTTCCAACTTTTTCTTTTCGTTGGCTACTGCCCTTTTAGCTTCCTTCTCTTGCGCCTTTATTTTCTTTACTTCTTCTCTATGCTTTTTTATGTCTTCTACTTCCTTCTGCTTTCTTAATTTATCTTCCTGTATTTTCAAATAATGTTGTTGCCACTCTTCCGATGTTAATACGGTGCAAACCTTTTTAATTGGCTTCTTCTTTTTTTGTTTTAAGATCTCTGGAGGCCAAATTAAAGCGGTTTTGAAAGGTGATGAGATATTTTCTCTTCTTTCATCATTTATACACTCGGCATCAACATCTATAAACACGGTGTTGTTATTAAGTTTTATATTTCATAAATAATTGGTCACCTTACCTTCAACAGCACTGATATTCAAAAATGGTACATTTTCTTTGAACCCTTCAAACACTTTCTCATTGTGCTTGTCACTTTCAGCCACCTTGTCACCTGTCACATTTACATACTTTCAATTGCATTGACATTTAGAATTGTTTATTGAACAACAAAAAAAATAGTATAAAATAGTTTATATAGCAATATGTGGTTTATATACCTTTGAAGGAGTCTTCCAAAGTGTCTAGATCAGCCCCTATTGGTTCGACAAGGGTTCGTTGTGGTTCACAAATCATTCAAGTGATTATATGAGTTTCCGTCATCAGTGTTGAATTGTTTTCATCATTTTTTTCTTGCATTAACTCTACTTCCAAATTGCTAACATCCAAATCTATACTGAATTCTATAGGTATACAAGGCATTGAGTCTACAATCTCAATCGAAGGTTTACTTTTGTCCAGTTCACAGTTATCACTTACAAGGGGACCACGCGGTAGTGGAAATCGCTTTTGGAACGACACTATATGGAGGTCGTAGTACTCATGTAGTATGAAAATACCATTTCGGCTTTTAGGCTGGTGGGTCTTCGTTTTCGAGATATTTTGATTTAAAGTTTTGAACGTACCTAGTAATCCAGATACAGAACACATATACCCAAGAAGGTTTCGTGGCTACAACAGAACGCCAACGGCCGTAAGACGAAACAGTCAAGCGTCCCCTTCCGTATAATTAAATTGCATTTATTTCAACAATTCAGTACAAAAAGTGTAATTAAAGTGCCAAACTATTTTCCAAAACGGAGGAAGCAAAGGAGGAAATATTATCCGGTGAAAATATCGGAGAAGTCGGAAGCAATGAACATAACTATAGCATAACCTCAATGAGCGTCACATGGCCAGCGTCGCAGAGGAACAACATCTTAAAATACCTGGACGGGGAATTATCCCCAAGCCAAATAAGGAAACTAATGCCAAGTGAAGATGAAAAGAAATCAATAAAACGAAAATCAGAAGCCACTCCATCCTCGATCCCGAAAATGGCCAAGGGGAAAAAAAAGTACAGAGCAAGTGCTAGAACAGGATAATTCTATTACTATAATCGACAAGCTAAGTGCTGAAAACAAAATCTTAAGGCAAGAGCTGGAAACTCTAAAAGAAATTATATCGAAATGGAAGGTACCAGAAAATCAACAACTGCCTGCCGAACTAAACATAAAGTCCACGGCTAATATACAAGGGGACCACGCAACAGGAGGGAATCACACAGTAGTTCACCCAACAACCCAGGACATAAGGTTAAAGAACAAGTTAAGCAGAGAAAAGGAACGAGAATATCTGTCCCAGCATCGCAGACCGTCAACTTCGACAACAAAAGCAGAACGAGCAACACCACCAGCCCAAACAGGAACAGACCGTATCCAGACACCAAACGAGGGTCTCCCAAGGCCAACCACAAAAATTAGTAAGAACACAACAGAAAAAAACAAACCCCCACCCATAAATATATTATACCAAGACCCTAAAGAGACAATAGATTTAATTAGAAACAAATCTGCCGATATAAAGTTCCATGTTAAGAGAATAAGTAGTGCGAAACATGTGATACAATTGCATTCAATTGCAGATTTTGATGAAGTGAAGGGGACGCTCAATGATGCAAACACGAGCTATTACTCATTTACTCCAAAAGATAAAAAAAAAACATAATTATTTGTTAAAGGGTCTCCCACAGTCTTTCTCGGAGCAGGAAATAGCAACTGAGCTCCAGGCATTAGCAGGCGAAAACCTTCACTTCACCAAAGTAGCACGATTTAAAACATTAAGAACAGAGAAGGAAAATAGAATACTACCAATCTATATAGTTCAACTAGAACCAAAGAGCGACATAAGTAAACTCGCATTAATCAAATATGTCAATCACCACGTAGTTAGATGGGAAAAGTTAATAAAAAAAGGAGACGCCCAATGCAGGAGGTGTCAAAGATTTGGACATGCCGCAAGTAATTGTAATATGAATTACAGATGTGTAAAATGTAGTGAGCCACACCTACCGGGTGAGTGTAAAATTAATATACAAACGAACGAACAAATAGGTAAGAAACCCTTTTGCGTAAATTGCAGAGCAGAGGGCCACCCTGCTTCTTACAAAGGCTGCCCAAAATATAAAGAACATAAGTTAAATAGTATAAACACAAATCTACGTATCAAACCAGATGCGCCAAAACCAATAACGAACCCAGCCTTTGCAAGAACAGGCATGTCATTTGCAAACATAGTAAAAGGTGTGAATCAGAACACGCTTCCAGGCACAGAACCAACTAACACTACGAGTATAGGGATTCCACAACTTGTAACACAAATGCAAAGTAATATAAATAACCTACAATCTAGAACGGACAGGATAGAAAAAATAATAGAAACAATAGCAATAAAATTAGAAGCAATGCACACACAACTTAGTCAAATAACAAATGTTATACCTAATAGCCATTACATTCAATAATACATACAGAAACATACACAAACTAAAGCTGATATCAGCTAACATAAATTCAATAATCAGCAATGCAAAGAGAATAGCCCTCACACTTTTATTAGAAAAGCAAAACCCAGATATAGTATTACTAAATGAAATGCACCTTAATGAAAAACATACATTATATTTCAAAAATTACAAAATTTTGAGAAATGACAGACAATACAATAAAGGAGGGGGAACAGCAATTCTAATAAAAAATGATATAAAATTTGAAGTAAATGAAAACATAGAAAATGAACTGATAGAATCAACATCAATAAAACTGACCATGACAAACAACAGTAACTTAGTATTAGTTTCCATATATGCAAAAAAAGGACGAACATCAAAGTTTAGAGCAGAATTAGAACAATTATTTTGTAAATTAAACCTAGAGTCACAAAACAATTACTATATTATTGCGGGAGACTTCAACGCAAAACACGAGGAATGGTCGAACAGAAATAACGATGAACGAGGTACAAATTTGTTAGACTGGATAAACAACAATGACATTAGATACAGATTAAATTTATTCCATTCAAACACCCCATCATACCCACGAAATGGATCTTTTATAGACCTACTCATGATGGACGCAAGATTGGAATGTACTAACGCAATTCACAATAGACTCTCTACCATACAAATCACAAGCGATCATGTAGCAATAAAAACAGAAATAAAAATGCCAGATCAGAATTTAATCCTAAGAAATAACGTAGACGACACAGCTTACAATTTTAAAAAAGCGAACTGGGAAAAATTACAAAGTATACTCCAATCTTGCGACCTGAATATAAAATCAGACACAAACCTCACTATAGCACAAATAGAGGAACATATTGGTATTATCACTCACAAAATTACAAACGCCATGGAGCGTACAATACCGAAAGTCAACACACAAAACTCAGTAGACAAATACATAACGCGCAATATTAAACAACTTATGCTAGAAGAAAAACAAGCTATCTCGTCACTTCGCAAAATACGCAGAGCAGGTAACTACGGACCTCACATAAGCCACTCATTAAGATGCTTGGATAACAAAATAAAGTCAATAAGGAAAAAAATAAAATTAGAAATAGACAGAGAGGTAAATAACTACTGGTACACTAGAATAAGCCAAATTAACACCAAACAATCCGGTAAAATGTTTTATGAAATTAACAAAATCTTCAGGAAAAAAGACCCATTGCAATTGCCAACACTTAAAATACCACAATCCAAAGAAAACCTATTACATCGAGCAGACATAGTACCGGGTACCCTCAACACAGACACTAATAATAACTTTCTATTAAGCAATAATGGCAATAAATTAAATTACCTCGGCATACAATACGCAACTATAAACGATCAAAACAATAACTTAAATAATCCAAAATTTAGAAACATAATAGAGAGAGATTACAGTCAAATAATAGAAGACATTTCAAACAATATTCCGGACACCATATGTAAATTCTCGGTAGAAAACAATGCAATAGCACCAATCGAGATAGACACGTTACCAAATTATTTTACTAACTGTGAGCAAGTAAAACAGAAATTTAGAACACTAAATAATAAAACATCAACGGGTAATGACACAATACCGAACATAGTTTTGAAGAAATTACCGTTGAATATAATAGTTGGTTACACGATAATATTTAACAATCTTTTAAATCATGGCCACTTCCCAATCTTCTGGAAGAAGGCAAAAACATTACCGATCCAGAAAAAGGGTAAAGATAAGAGTGATCCCAGTGGTTATAGACCTATCAGTCTACTTTCGAACATAGGCAAGGTTTTCGAAAGAATCATTAATGATACAATTCAAGCAAAGTGTAAATTAGGTAACATAATCCCAGACAATCAGTACGGCTTTAGACATCGCCATTCAACAATCCATGCGATAAATAAATTAACATCAGATGTGAACTGGGCATTAAACGAAGGAAAGTGCCTGGGGGCGTGCCTGATTGACTTAGAAAAAGCGTTCGATACGGTATGGCTCAATGGTTTAATAGTAAAACTGAAAAAAAAAGACTTCCCTCTAGCCTTAATTAAGCTCATCCACAGCATGATATACGAAAGAAGTTTCCAAATATGTTGGGGGAAAGAATTATCGTCGCAATCCTTTAAAATAGAAAACGGTTTACAACAGGGGACAATAAACTCCCCCATATTATTTAGTATATACACAAGTGATATACTAAAATTATTCGGTCCAGAAAACACCAACTGCAATATGATAGCGTTCGCAGATGATTTAATATTATATAGAGCAGACAAATCACCAAAAGAACTACAGTTAACGCTACAAAAAGGGTTAAACAAAATATTCGCGTATTATAAAGAATGGAAACTCAGAGTCAATGCAGATAAGTGCGAAACAATCCTTATCAGACCCTCCTGCAGAAAGGCTAGCGGTATTATCGCAAAAAACTATAAACACTTCTCCCTAAAAAGCGACGAAAACAATAATATAAGTATTATACACAAACGAGAGGTAAGATATCTGGGCTTATTGATAGATGATAGATTTCTATTCAACAAACACATAGAAAACCAATTGAAAAAAGCAAAAAAAATCTTTATCGCAAATGCTAAATTATTTTACTCCAGAAGTTTAAATAGTAAGGTGAAACTTACCTGCTATCAACTATTGATAAGACCCATAATAACGTATGGGTGCGAGATGTGGTACAACATAGGAGCATCCATAATGGAGGAAATACGCATATTCGAAAGGAGATGCTTGAGAGCGTGCCTCAATCTATACAGATCTAGGGTTTCGAATTATCAGAAATACATAAGCAACGAAATAATATACAACAAATCAGGAATTAATAGAATAGACAATTTTATCATAAAACTTACAAGAAATTACTTTGCATCGGCAGCGGAAGTAACCAGTAATAGCTTAATTTTCCCAATTCCATATCCAGATGAAAATTACATAAAAATGACATTAACAACAGGCTACATACCGCCAGAAGCCTTCGTATTTCTGGATAAATATGGATACATACAAAACAAGAAGGCTGTCCCTCTGTTGTACCACATCCCGCGCCACAAAGCGGATAAAAAGATCCTGTATCATCCGAAACGGTTAGAAGAGCGGAACGACGAAAAATACCTCAAATATAGCACAGCGATCCCGCAAAGGGATACATTAGAATTCAAAAACATAGATAAGAAAAGACTATGGTGGCTCAATAGCAATTAAGCAGCAGTATTAGTAAATAACTAGTAATATGGACGCGAGCAAGAGTGCTAAATGCTTTAGTAATGTACCTGATTACCAATAACTAGACACGATTAAGAAAACTGTAAATAGTTGTACTGAAACAGAATGGAAGTATGGATGGGAACGGTATGAATCACGATGGTATGAATGTGTGTATGTGTAATTATAATTAATATAAGCTTTATCGTAGCACACTGACCAAAAGATACAACACTGTGTGGTGTAATGAAGTACAATGTAACAAGTACAAAGCCAAAGCTAATAACGAGTCTGAAACGAATACCAAAAGTGCAATTATATACATGCCACTGGATTATAGGCAAAGGCATATACACTGTGATACTCGCAACCCCCTTCCCTTATCCTATCCTTACCGTATCGGCAGCCACACCGTGTACGACTCCTGCAAACCGAACATCCTTATATCCCTTATATATCCTGTACCCATAGCCCTGCCCTTCCCTTTGTAAATAATGTACAATTTGTAATATATATTTAGCATTAAGGTTAGTACGTAAGAAAACTCATACAAGTCGAGCTCCTGTTTAATAGGCGTTTTGGGGTGCAATAAAACACGAGATATATATTAAGTCGGAAAACTAACAAAAATACATGCAAATATAACGAGCGATAGTTTAAGACTATCTCAGTGATATCACGACGACAAATGTAAGACTGAACATAACATTATAACTAAGTCTTTCAAAGTAAAGAAAAAACAACTATTTGTTTATTTATAGTTATACAATTATACAACTTATATGTGCCACAAATAAACGATTTAAAAACGCAAAAAAAAAACGGTTTCGTGGCTACAACGGTAGCGCGTCAGATTGTCATGCGGGAGGTCCGGGGTTCAAGTCCCTGCCTGCAACCCCGTAAGTTTTTTTTTTTTGGCAATTTTTTCCCTGGAAATATATTTTATGAATATTACGTATTATATAGTGCCGTTACATATTACTCTACGCAAATTTTAAGGTTGAAGAATAGATCATGAAAAGCCTACATTTCAGAATTTAAATCAAGTTTGTTTTCCAGCGAATTTATTATATTGCGAATGCAAAAAAATATCACTTTTAAAATGTGCGTGGTGTTTTAAACAATTATGTTTTGTATGTGTGTTTGACGAATACCACCCCAAGCATTGTACAGAAAATAATTAAATAAACGAAATATTCATGAAATCGTTGTCAAGACTTACTCACTCCCAACGACCAGGTATTCGACCATTCTTTTGAGCAGGTATAAGACCACCCTTACGGTCAGAAGTAACGGTTATCCCACTTTACCTGCTCGACAATCGCAGGCGTCGAAAGTTACGGAATGAAATATTTTCGCAGTACAAGAATATGAAAGCACCGGTGAAAGAGGTGATTAGAATAATATGTTATGTTATAAATGCATTTTCTACCTTAAAATTTGCGTAGAGTAATATGTAACGGCACTATATAATACGTAATATTCATAAAATATATTTCCAGGGAAAAAATTGTCAAAAAAAAAAAAACTTACGGGGTTGCAGAGACTTGAACCCCGGACCTCCCGCATGACAATCTGACGCGCTACCGTTGTAGCCACGAAACCTTCTTGGGTATATGTGTTATGTATCTGGATTACTAGGTACGTTCAAAACTTTAAATCAAAATATCTCGAAAACGAAGGCCCACCAGCCTAAAAGCCGAAATGGTATTTTCATACTACATGAGTACTACGACCTCCATATAGTGTCGTTCCAAAAGCGATTTCCACTACCGCGTGGTCCCCTTGTTAGACTCGCGTTATTACTAACATTCTCTGCTAAATTTATGAATAACAAAGTAATTACAATGTTAATAGCTGTTAACATATTTAACAGAATACAAAAATATAATTTGATTAAATATTTAGTTATTAGAATACAGAATAGCATGAACTTTTTCATTTAAAATGTTTAATGAAAAATATTTAAAGTTTCACCAGCAAGAGTCTTCATGTCCAGCCAGTACTTAAAAAGACCTTCATTGCCACTGTTAGAGATCTTCAAACTTCCATTAGAGAAAGCCCTTTCAAAATCATGAATATCATCTCTACTCAATCGGCTTTCCAAATACTTGAAATGTTTCTTGGCTTCCTCTTGTTCACTGTTCCTATCTTCTAAATCTTGATCTACATACGCGCTACACTCTGTAACTTCCCAGATAGCACAGGATGTTTTGAAAACATCCAGTTTACGTCCATTTTATGCCTGAACGTCCACGTCTTGATTTGTGAAAATGGACGATTTTAAAACATTTTCTGGACTTTTCCTGGACATTTTCTGGACTGTTTCTGGATGTTTTTGAAACGTCCAGGACACGTTTTAAAAACATCCAGAAAAAGTCCAGAAAACGTATTTTCAAAATGTTTTAAAAACGTACTTTGCAGACGTTTTAAAAACGTAATTTGCAAACGTTTTAAAAACATATTTTGCAGAGGTTTTCAAAACATCCAGAATATGCTATGGTTATGTCCGAAACAGTTGATTGTAAGACATTTTAAAAACGTTTTGGTTAGGTCTGGAAGAAGTGTTTAAAATATGTTTTTAAGTCATCTGTGTGTTATTTTAAAGATTAGTTAAAGGAAACCAGGGATTGTAACCACTGTCTAAATAACCCTACATAACCCAAACTATCCACGAAGTATGGATAATTAGATCTACATACATACAAATGTTTATGAATGCTCCCAGAACAATGGAAAACACAAAACAGATGCATTTGTTTAAATGTTTTTGACCGAATACATTTGCAAACAGGTTTTATAGTTTTTATATAGTTTTCATAATGTTTTTGTACAGTTTTTGTATATTTGTTTCAGTTGTTACGGTATGCCGTGGTAACATGTGAACTTAGCTTCATGTAAGATGGCTCTGCGTAGCGAATTCTAGGCGCGTCAAGTTTAAACTGTAAAACGAAGCAATCGAAATTTGAACAAACTTTCCAAGGAATACTTACCTCTTAGAGGCGCTCGCTAAATTATATCGATTAAATAAATGTTTCGGTTGCTTTGCTAATAGAATCATTGATATCATGTGAAACGCTCGTTTTAGTTAGTGAAGGACCAATCGTATAATTCGTAAAATAATTAATTAAGAAACCTTTTATTTTATTGGATATCTTAATTAACAAAAACATGTTAATATTTAGATAGAACAGACGACATCTTTGTACACATTCATTCGTTGATCAACGTTTAAAGCAATCAGACGCATTTCTTAATTGTCCTACCTAAAATATATAAAACTAAAACTAAAACTAAGTAACAACAGAAATTAGTCTCAGTTTATTAACTTCCTTCTTTGCTGATCATCACTGGAAGAAAATTGGAGGCCGACACCAAGGGCGAACGCGAGCAGAGCGCATTAGCGCTCCACGGGCAGCGAACCCATCCGCATCCGGATCTCGAAATCCCCGCTATAACACGTAACAGTTCTGGTGACAGCGGTGGGATCATCAAAATTTGCCGGCTCGCGGGCGCAAAAATTGAAGAAACGTTAGCCAGTTCGTGCAACCCTCTTTCCTGGGTTTTTGGGCACGGTTTCCCCAGGAACAAGGGTGAATACCAGAGGAGGGTGACTTCGAATGTCCGTGCCAGTCTTTTCGGAGTCACACGCACCTGGCCGTAAAACCTTACAACGGAGCTGATCGAGACAACGGAGCTGATCGAGACAACGGAGCTGATCGAGACAACGGAGCTGATCGAGACAACGGAACTGAACGAGACAACGGAGCTGATCGAGACAACGGAGCTGATCGAGACAACGGAGCTGATCGAGACAACGGGGAACTGAACGAGACAACGGAGCCACCATTCAACGTCGTTCCGTCGCTGTTTGGGGCTTCATTGAACAACGTGGACTTTACAACTGGAGCAGCTGAACCAACGCAGTCGTCGCTGGACACATCAGCAGATCTTCGGAGCGGGAAAGTCGAGCGAACCAGCAGTCACTTGAGCGAGTCCAGTTTAATTCATTAATCTACGTCATTGTATTTGTGAGTTCATATCAAAATTCTATATTTTAATATCGCCGTTAGAATCGTTATATTTGTTAGTTTAAAATGCCACCGTTCGCACGAAAATTTGTAAAAAAACGCAAGAACCGTCTGAGTAGTGGTAATTGCTTCGTGGTGGAAGATGTAGTGGCTGTACCTAACTTAGGTGCCTCCGGCTCCACAGCTGCATCCCTAGATGTAGTGCCGTTTCAAAATTCCACCCTTTGGAAAATAGTGTATCTGATTCGGGTAACGATACTGGGTCCATTGACAATAATGCACTGAACTTTTCGCGTGGGCCGTCAGACGGAGCTTCGCGTATGCCACTCAAAATGGTCGCTGATTTTGTTCCTTGCTTCGACGGGAAACCGGGATCTGTAAGCAAATTTATAAGTCAGTGTAGGTTAGCCGACTCACTTGTGAAAAGGGAGGATAAATACTACTTATTGGCTATCATGCGCAATAAGATGCAAATTCGTGACTATAACAGAATTACTGGGGGAACGGTGCCGAATACGGTAGAAGAATTGGTCAACTTAATGAAAGTCGCGTATGAGGACAGTTTCAATGTCAAAGCCGCGTTAGACGATCTCAGGAACATAGAGCGTAAGGATGGGGAAACTATAGAGGAGTTTGGTGCTAGAGTGCACGAAATTCTGGATAATGGAATAGAGATAGCTCAGGAAAAGTCAAACCTAGAGCAGGTTAAGGGTGTCAAATCAGTACTCGAAGAAGAAGCGGTATCGGGATTTCTGGGAGGTTTACGTGATGACGCGATGATGATGTCCATTATTAATCAGGAGGTGGAAGGACTAACAGACGCTATCCGTTTAGCTACTAGGTGTGCTAGGCAGAAAAGGAATGTGAATAACAGCGTGAGTCACAGATTGTCTGCAAATCGGTCTACGGTGTTCGCGGTAAATTCAAATGAAAACATTAGATGTTTTAATTGCAACCAATTTGGCCATTATCGGTCAGATTGCCCGCTGGTAAGCAATAACAAGTATGTTCCTTCAACTCGTAATTTCAAAAGGTGTAATTACTGTAGGAAAACGGGTCATCTGGAGGCACAATGCTATAAACGGGGTCCTCAACCTTCACAAAATTCGTTTGCATTCGCGACACCCGAGGATCGGCGTAACTCAAATCATAGTAGAGAACGGAGGGACTTTAATTCTAAAAGGAACCGGCGCTATTCACCTACTAGGGATGACCGGAGAAATTTTAATTCGGGACAAAATCAACGCGATTATTCCTTCGGGGCGGACCAGTGTGACCCAACATCTTTAAAAGCTCATCAAAATTTAAACTCAAAGGGGAGTCAGCAAAAGGGCACGGTGCCGACCAAACCCCTAATTGCACGCGCCGTGTCTATCGTGTCTGCCACAGATTCGATGTAATTGATGCCGTTCGACCACCTGTTGTCTCCCTTGAGAGCGATCGTTTTTCTCAGGGCTCCGCTAAATTCTTGGTGGACACCGGTTCACAATTGAATCTAATAAAACGCGCAGGATTAGTCTCCGATTTGCGAATTAATAGTGGAAAGGTCTATGAACTTACGGGTATTGGTGCAGGGATAATCAAAACGCAGGGCGAGGTTGTTGTTATAATCCACAACACTCCCATCCATTTCCAAATAGTAAATGATGATTTTCCCCTTAAGAGTGCCGGGCTCTTAGGTATCTCGTTTCTGCAAAAACAAGAGGCAACTATTGAATTTAAAGAAAATTTATCTGGCGTGCTAAAATTTGGAAAAGGAGAAACCTCCCTCAATGTCAATACCCCGCTTAATTTACCCCGCGAACCAAAACCTTAATTACTGTACCCGCCATAGGTAATAATTCTTCGGGTTACGTACGACAATTAGACGCTGGACCCGGTGTTTTATTAGGCGAATGTCTAGCTAGGCTTTGTAAAACTATATGCTATAAATACTACATGCGACCATATCGTCCTGACGGTACCTCCTATTGAGTTAGAAGAATTTGACTCTAAGCCTTTTTCTGATTTATCGCAAACAATCAATTCCGACCCCGACGTTGACAAATCCAAAGATCGCGCTCAAAGATTAGCCCAGTTGATTAGGTTGCTCGAACTAGACCATTTAAACGAGATTGAGAAGAGTAGTATTTTAGAAGTTATAAACAGATTCGTATACCAGTTTTATCTCCCGTCGGATAATTTAGGGTCTACTAACGTTACACAGCACACCATAACTACTATCGACGAAATTCCTATTAAGACCAAGCAGTATAGATATCCTCTAGTCCACAAGGATGAAATAAACAAGCAGGTAGATTCCTTACTGAGCAGCAAAATAATACAACCCTCATGTTCACCATATAATTCACCGGTGTGGATAGTTCCAAAAAAAATCGGATTCTTCGGGAAAACCTAAGTGGCGAATGGTCATAGATTATCGGAAATTGAACGAAGTGACCGTTTCGGACGCTTACCCTTTGCCCAATATTACTGAGATCTTAGATCAATTAGGAGGGGCTAAGTATTTTAGCACTCTAGACTTAGCCTCTGGGTTCCATCAGATACCCGTGGACCCGAAATCAAAACCTAAGACTGCCTTCTCAACTCCACACGGTCATTTTGAGTTCAACAGGATGCCGTTCGGGCTAAAGAACGCGCCCGCAACCTTTCAAAGAGTTATGGACCTAATACTAACGGGGTTACAGGGCATAGAACTTTTTGTCTACATGGATGATATTGTCGTCTACGCGGATTCACTTGAAGAGCATAATCGGAAATTAAAAGTACTTTTAGCGCGATTACAAAATTCCGGGTTAACTTTACAACCACAAAAATGCCGATTTTTACAAAAGGAAATAGTTTACCTGGGTCATGTAATTTCGAGTGCGGGGGTGAAACCGGATCCTGGAAAAGTCTCTGCCGTAAAGCAATTTCCGATACCTAAAACAAGGAAAAATGTGAAACAATTCTTGGGGCTCGTGGGCTATTATAGGAGATTCATTCCCAACATGGCCAAAATTGCCAAACCCCTGACTAGCTTACTAAAGAGAGATATTCCTTTTCGTTGGACGTCAGACGTTCAAAAGTCTTTTGAGCAACTGAGAGATGTAATTTGTTCAGAGCCCCTGCTGCAGTACCCTGATTTTACCAAGCCTTTCCTCGTGACCACCGATGCTTCGGACTACGCTATAGGTGCTGTGTTGAGTCAAGGGCAGGTCGGTAGTGATCTTCCTATCTCGTATGCCTCTAGAACTTTGAACGAAGCTGAAACCAATTATTCTACGATTGAAAAGGAGCTTTTAGCAGTATTGTTCGGGGTAGAGCATTTCCGACCTTACCTGTACGGCCAACAATTTACCTTGATTACTGATCATCGCCCTCTAGTATGGCTGCATAACGCTAAGGACCCCACATCCAAATTAATGAGATGGCGAATTCGTCTAAATGAGTACGATTACAATATAGCTTACAAACCGGGAAAAGCCAATTCTAATGCGGATGCACTCTCGCGAAACCCTGTTGATCCTTGCCAGAGCATTGTCCCCCGATCACCAAACGCACTGACTGACGATACGATCCGTTTTGACTCTGTAGATCCGGAGAGGGTGCTTGTCTGTGCAGACATGACACCGTTTTCAGATTCTGTGGCGGATGAAACAGATGACAAGAATACTAGCAATGAAATAGAAGTAATGGTAGCATCTGTCTTCTTGGCGCGCGAGAAGATAGAAGCTGATAATTCTGAGGCACTAAATTTGGAAACTGATATGTTAGAATCACTTACATTTGAAAGAGAAATTGAGAATTTTAGAGGGTTCTCCCAGTCGGACATGGTGTCGCCGTTTCGAACCTCCTGTCGGCAAACGTTGACTCCAAGCCTCTGGATCGCGCTTCAGGAGACTAGGGCGTCGGCCTGTGTTCGATATGAGCCCGGGGCTCGCAGTGCTCCTAAGAGACCCTGTGACTCGTCGACCCCTGCGGTGACTTGCATGGGGCTCCAGAGTGTTGATCGTCAAGGTAGAGGGGCACCTTGTTGTTGTTGTTGTTGTTGTACTGTGGATGAAGAAACACGAAAAGAAACTGTTATGCCTGGAACTGGAAGTCCAGAGGCAGAATTACCGAACTGTTCTGCGATCAAAGCTGCACGGGAGTCCCTCGTTGAAAAGACCTCAGTAGATTATGAAATAAATGAGTCACCCAATAAGGAGATTAGTGAAGTTATGGCTAATAATGTGAACATAAATAGACAAACAATTCACCTTTCCCTTCTGCCAACCATCCTGTATATAAAAGATCATTTATACATGCGGAGGGACAATCTTGCTCACTTTTTACCACTTAATGGCAATATTACTTCCGAAGTTACGATTGATTTGTTAAAACGAAATAGATTTTCCTTGCAACAGATGCGGCAATATCAACTTGAGGTTGGCGATGCTATGGCACTTCCTGGTGATCAATTTTCTATTTTTCTTTTACTCTTCAAGGATAATTCTGAGGAATGTTTAAATTTTGGTTATATAGAAGCCTCCTTAAGGGCACTTAAAAACCTCATGAGTTCATTAAAAACATGGGCCTTTAGTATTTCAAAAGATCTTGATAACTTTAACGATTTTGAATGGGAACAAGTAGAGGATTTATTTAAGCGAATTTTCACTGATTCTCAATTTTTAATTACTATATGCACTGGCGAAATTATAACACCTGCTAAGTCTGGCCGTTTAAAAATAATCAAAGAATCTCACGAGTCTTCAGCCGGTGGTCATAGGGGTGTGGGTAAACTCCAGAAGTATGTAAGGGAACATTACTATTGGCAGGGGATGATGAGGGAAATCTCAGAATTTGTCCGTTCTTGTCCCACCTGTCAGAGAAACAAGATCCATTCTGCAAAAGTCAGACAACCAATGTGTATCACAGACACGCCGAGGCGAGCCTTCGAGAAAGTTCAAATGGACATTGTAGGGCCTCTGCCTCTGACCCCAAAAGGGAATAAGTACCTTCTCACCTTGCAGGATAACCTAACTAAGTACTCCGATGCCATTCCGTTAGCTAATATGGAAGCAATAACTGTAGCAACTGCCCTGGCCGAGCAATTTATTAGCAGGTTCGGTTGTCCAAGGGTTATTCACACTGACCAGGGTAGAAACTTCGTTGGTCAGGTAATGAAAAGATTCTGTCGAATATTCAGAATACAAAGGATAACCTCCACGGCGTTCCATCCCCAGTCTTTAGGTTCCCTAGAAAGAGCACACAGAGTTTTTGTCGATTATTTAAGGCATTATTGCGCTAAAAATGATTGGGATGAGTGGGTTCGATTTGGAATGTTTTCGTACAATACTTCGGTGCATGAGGCCACGGGGTTTACACCACACGAATTGGTTTTTGGGGTGAGAGCAGAAATTCCATCTGAATTTGCCAAAGAGAAAGTACCACGCACTTTCGTCCAGTACCTCGACGACCTTTTTGTTAAAATCACCACTACTCAGACACTTGCCGCTGAAAATTTACAACGAGCTAAGGAGAAGAGTAAGAGGTATTATGACCGTGGGGCAAACCCTCGTAAATTTAACGTAGGCGATGATGTTTACCTTCAAAAGGAACCAAGGACAAAACTTGACTGTAATTGGATTGGTCCCTACAAGATCAGCAGGGCAATTAACGATTTAACAGTAGAAATAATGTTGGGTTCTAACAAATTTAAAATAGTGCACACAAATAAACTCAAATTAGCGTGCGTTAGGCCGGGCTGCTCTTCTGACGATTCTTAACCGAAAAATCTCTGTAAAGGAAATATTTCTTTGCGATTTTAAGATCTCAATTAAATTATAATAATTCTTATTGTTGTTCTTAAATGTTTCATTCAAGTTTTGTATGTTTATTAAGTTACTAATTAAAGTATTTATATATTCGAAATTGTATTATCATCAGCAAATTGTAAAATTAGAAAAGTTGTTTTATAAAAACACCTTTTCTCCGTAAGGGTGAAGGAATGTTACGGTATGCCGTGGTAACATGTGAACTTAGCTTCATGTAAGATGGCTCTGCGTAGCGAATTCTAGGCGCGTCAAGTTTAAACTGTAAAACGAAGCAATCGAAATTTGAACAAACTTTCCAAGGAATATGTGGCGGTTCCACCTTCTCACCAGCAGGGCGCGCCAACAGCGCCTGAGCAACGGGCGCGCTCTCGCGAGAGGCGCAAGCAACTCCTGAAGCCGCGTGCGGTCTTCAGTACAGAAGTGCGCTCTACCTTCGAGCGCCTTGACGTTCTATGCCAGCGTCTCGGTATAACGAACGCGGCAATCCCGGCGATATAATCGTAACGCGGACTCTACTACGAGACAATCGTAACGATCGTAACGATCGCGTTTTTTGTTATAAAATATTTATTGAAATATATACACTGTTACTGTTAAAAGGTGTTTTTCATTACATAAATTCGGATAGTCGGGTAGATTGGACATTTTGACCCGCGATCTCTGACGATCCGAACATTGGTGACCCCGACGTGATCGCGAAGAACGCCAGTGAGTGCATTCGCAGAACGTGTGCACCAGGGTGCCCCTAAGCTTATTCGCAGAACGTGTGCTTTAGGGTGTTCCTAAGACTGAGCCGCGAGAGAAAAAACGCAATCGCGTGCGTCGAAAAAACTTTTTGTGAAGTGCGTCGTTGTCGCCATGCCGTTGACCCATTCTCCTCACGGGTCTAATTCAGCCCTCAACGACGGAGAGAGCGGCTCGGGACTGTCATTGCCGATTTCGCAGGGCGAAGAGCCGTCAAAATTGACGCCCCAATTCAGCGGCCACGTGCAAGTACCGCAATATGGCGGGCACATGCAAGTTCCTCATCCCGGCGGCCATGATGGACCTTCGCAGAGCGGCGAGGACGTCGTATTCAGGGAGGGTTGTCGCGTTGAGGCGATCCAGCAATGTCGGATTCCCCCTTTCTGGAAAACCAGCCCTGAGCTCTGGTTTTTTCAAGTCGAGTCGATTTTTCAAACTAATCAGGTTCGATCGGACGACGGAAAATACCACCTCGTTATCGGTGCGCTTGACGCCGAAGCACTCCAGGACGTCGCTGACATACTTCAAAACCCCCCCATTCGAGACAAGTATAAATTCCTGAAGTCTCACATTATGAGTCGCTTGGCCGAGACGAAGGATCGCCAGCTACAGCGAGTGTTAAACGAGCTAGAGCTGGGTGATAAGAAGCCCTCGCAGTTGCTGCGACAGATGCGTTCCCTTGCGGGCGATAGGGCCTCAGAGGACGTCTTGCGAATTAAGTGGCTTGACCTGCTTCCAGCGTCCACACAGCGTCTCTTGAAGATTTTCCGGGCCACGAGGCTCGATGAATTGGCCGCAGCAGCGGACGAGCTCATGGAAGGGCCACAAGTTACGGGTTCAGCGGTCATGGCCACAGCTAGTGGCGCTCCGCAGCCACCTCCACCGTGTCGACCCCCGGATGTTCAGCAGGTGGAAAGCTCTGCTCTC
Organism: Andrena minutula; assembly: GCA_929113495.1. NCBI lineage: Eukaryota > Metazoa > Arthropoda > Insecta > Hymenoptera > Andrenidae > Andrena > Andrena minutula. The sequence continues at coordinate 25,029,532 of OV815996.1, forward strand.
GGTGATGACCTAGCGGACATTAAGCAATCTTTAGGGGAGCTTATTACTCTCCGCCGCGACCTCGTCACTCTAATTAAGAGTCAGGGCGACAAATCTTCTAAGCAAGAGACTAAAAATCAGAGTCGTGCACGCAACCGGTCGCCCTCCCCATTGAAAGGGGGCCCTTGTTGGTTTCATAAGAAGCACGGGGCACAAGCTTACCGTTGCCTTCTGCCGTGCAGCCTCAATCACCTTCCTTTGGCTACGCCGCCACCCCAAAAAAACTAGTGGCCTCGTTGGCAACTGGGGCAAAGGTCGACGAGAATAACGAAGCATCGCCCAATCAAGAATGTCGACTCCACTTATTTGACAGGAATTCCAACCTAAAATATCTGGTCGACTCAGGGTCCACGTTGTCATTAGTACCCAGACGTTACTGTGCAGGTAGACTTGTGCCCACTGATTTTAACCTAACTGCGGCCAATGGATCGGTCATAAAAACGTATGGGCAGAAGGTGCTTTTACTCAATCTCGCGCTCCGTCGAGAGTTTCGATGGGTATTCATTATTGCGGATGTCCGACAAGCCATTATAGGTGCTGACTTTCTTTCGCATTATGGCCTCTTGATTGATTTAAAGGGCCGGTGTTTGGCAGACCCCCTCACTAGGATTTCCGCGCAAGGACTACTTCATCCAGCTGTTGTGCACTCGGTTTCGGCAGCATCTAAGGAAACCCCCATTGATGCCCCTGATGACGCCAAGTATGCTGGGCTTCTTCGGGCATACAGCGACCTTTCTCAGCCCAAAACGGCAATAGTTCCGGACACAATTTCCCCAGTTGCGCACCATATTGTGACGACTGGACCACCGGCCTTTGCACGCCCACGACGTCTCACCGGCGACAAGTTGGCGGCTGCGAAGAGACATATCGAGCTTCTGCTATATCACGGCGTCATTCGCCCGTCTAGCAGCTCGTGGTCGAGCCCACTGCATCTCGTCAAGAAAAAGAAAATAAAGAAGAATTTGGAAAGGGAAGATGAAACAGAGGAGGTTACTTGGGACTGGCGTGTGACCGGCGATTACCGTGACGTCAATGCCCTTACTGACCCGGATCGATACCCGATTCCTTGTCCGGAGGATCTTCTGCAGGGACTCCATGATGCTGAGGTTTTCTCTACGATTGATCTCGAACGCGCGTACCACCAAATACCAGTGGCGCCCGAAGACATCGGGAAAACAGCTCTGACGACGCCTTTTGGACTCTTCGAGTTTTTGGGCATGCCGCCTGGACTCAAGAACAGCGGCCAGACACTGCAGCGTCACATGGACAATATCCTCAGGGGGTTGGACTTTGTAAGGTGTTACATCGATGACCTCATAGTGGTTTCCAACTCCCACGACGAACACGTCAGACACCTCGAGATTGTTTTCAATATTTTACGACAACATAACCTTACAATCAATCAAGAAAAGTGTCACTTTGGTAAAGACGAGGTTACGTACCTTGGATACATAGTAAACAGGTATGGTTACCGCCCCCCCGTTGACAAGGTGGAGGCTATTTCTTCATACCCTCAACCTGAAACAATCTCCGACTTGCGCCGGTTTATTGGTATGTTAAATTACTACCGTCGCTGCATACCGCATGCTGCGGAGATGCAGGCACCATTGTGCGTTTACCTGAGGGACGCCAAGAAGAGGGACAAGCGGAGGATACAGTGGACCACTCACACTGAGGAATGTTTCCAGGCCTGCAGGGACAGCATCGCAATGGCTGCTCGTATAGCCTTCCTTTTGCCATCGGCTCAGCTGGCTCTCACCACTGATGCGTCCGACGTCGCCATTGGCGCGGCCCTCGAGCAAAAGGTGGATGGTGCTTGGACACCGCTTGGTTTTTTTTCTCGGAAGTTGAGCGACACCGAGAAGGGTTATAGCACTTATGATCGTGAGTTATTGGCCATCTTCGCATCAATTAAGTATTTTAAACATATTGTCGAGGGTCGGCCGTTCATCATCCGAACGGATCACCGCCCATTGGTGTACGCCTTTGCGCAAAGGTTGGACAAGGCTTCCCCGAGACAGCAGCGTCACCTGGATTTTATATCTCAGTACACCACGGAGATTACCTACGTAAAGGGTGAGGACAACCTTGTTGCCGATGCGTTATCTCGCATAAACGCGGTGGATATGCCTACCATTTTGGATCCGGCTACAATTCAGGCTGCCCAGGAGAGCGACGATCAATTGCAGACAGTACGCTCGAACACGTCCCTCGCTCTCCATTCACTGTCTATCGGCTCGGATACTGTTTGGTGTAGCGTCACGGATGGCATCGTGAGGCCATATCTTCCTCAGAGCCTCCGTCGACGGGCTTTCGATGTCATCCACGGTCTGGCCCACCCCAGTGGCCGAGCTACTTCCCGAAGACTTCGGGAGAAGTTTGTCTGGCCGGGAATCGGACAGGATGCGGTTCGTTGGGCGCGTGAATGCGTCTCATGTCAGCGCGCGAAAATCCACAGACATAACAGGGTCGTCCCGGATAACATTAAAGTTCCGGACAGCCGGTTCAACCATATACACATCGATCTGATTACTATGCCGCTGGTTGGGGATCTGCGTTATTGCCTTACTGTCATCGATCGTTTTTCGAGATGGCCAACGGCTGTTCCCCTGAAGGACATACAGGCGAACACTGTGGCTGCGGCTTTTTACGAGCACTGGATCTGTCTTTTCGGCACGCCGCTTACTATCACCACGGACCAGGGAACGCAGTTCGAGTCTGCCCTTTTTACCGCCCTGGCGCGGATGGTCGGGGCCCGAAAAATTCACACGACGCCGTATCACCCCCAGGCCAATGGAATGGTCGAGAGGTGGCATCGGACCCTCAAGGCGGCTTTGATGTGTAATCCGTCGATTCCTTGGCCTCAACTGTTGCCAACTGTCCTCCTGGGACTGCGTACGGCTTTCAAGGAAGACCTCGGAGCTTCCCCTTCGGAGATGTTGTTTGGTGTGGCTCTCCGTGTCCCGGGGGAGTTTTTTGTAACGAAGGATGCCCCTTCAAATCCACAAGGCTTCGCCGAGAAGCTCTCTCAACACATGCGGACCGTACGGCCGGTGCCCACGAGCCACCATTCTGCTAATCAGGCCTTTTTGTTCAAGGATCTTTCTGTCTGCTCTCATGTTTTCAAACGGGTCGATTCAGTTCGACGCCCTCTGGAGCCTCCCTATGCCGGTCCTTATGAGGTAATCAAGCGGATCAGCGACCGGGTCTTTCTCATCAGGGTTGGAGCAGAGGAAAAATCTGTATCCGTGGATTCCCTGAAGCCAGCTTACATCGCCCAAGATGGCGCCGTGAGCCAGTTGCCGCATCAGCAGGCGTCGCCAACGCCCCTGCAGCAAGTTCCACAACAGCTGCAGCAACAGCAATCCTCACCGGCTGACTCCCAGTCGTCTTCTGCTGCCAAGCGAGTTGTGTTTTCGCTCCCTTCTCCTTCCTCGAAGGTCTCTGGGGGGGGAGTGGCTGTGGCGGTTCCACCTTCTCACCAGCAGGGCGCGCCAACAGCGCCTGAGCAACGGGCGCGCTCTCGCGAGAGGCGCAAGCAACTCCTGAAGCCGCGTGCGGTCTTCAGTACAGAAGTGCGCTCTACCTTCGAGCGCCTTGACGTTCTATGCCAGCGTCTCGGTATAACGAACGCGGCAATCCCGGCGATATAATCGTAACGCGGACTCTACTACGAGACAATCGTAACGATCGTAACGATCGCGTTTTTTGTTATAAAATATTTATTGAAATATATACACTGTTACTGTTAAAAGGTGTTTTTCATTACATAAATTCGGATAGTCGGGTAGATTGGACATTTTGACCCGCGATCTCTGACGATCCGAACAAATACTTACCTCTTAGAGGCGCTCGCTAAATTATATCGATTAAATAAATGTTTCGGTTGCTTTGCTAATAGAATCATTGATATCATGTGAAACGCTCGTTTTAGTTAGTGAAGGACCAATCGTATAATTCGTAAAATAATTAATTAAGAAACCTTTTATTTTATTGGATATCTTAATTAACAAAAACATGTTAATATTTAGATAGAACAGACGACATCTTTGTACACATTCATTCGTTGATCAACGTTTAAAGCAATCAGACGCATTTCTTAATTGTCCTACCTAAAATATATAAAACTAAAACTAAAACTAAGTAACAACAGAAATTAGTCTCAGTTTATTAACTTCCTTCTTTGCTGATCATCACTGGAAGAAAATTGGAGGCCGACACCAAGGGCGAACGCGAGCAGAGCGCATTAGCGCTCCACGGGCAGCGAACCCATCCGCATCCGGATCTCGAAATCCCCGCTATAACACGTAACACAGTATTTGCGGTCAAAAGTGTGTAGTTCTAGGTTAGGGTTTATGGAGGTTCGTGTCTTCAGCGAAACTGTTACCGACTGTTACCGACCTGTAATTTGAAAACTGAATTTAGCGTCCTCTACTCATCAACAGCGTCTAACACGTGAACTACTCTAAAGTGTGTGAAATGTTGCATGCGCGCTGCACCCGTTATACTATTAGTGTTTTTGGTCTTCATTAAGCGAGCTACGTGTTCCGCTATTACGGACGACTAAGAGTGGATAAATAATAGAGCTGCTAAATACTTGAAAAGTTCAAATATTTGAAATTTAAACCGAGTAAAATTCTTTTTTTTTCGAAGCGAGCCAAGTACTTGGTTAATCGAGTAGTTTGGAATGATACGAGTAGTTTGTTGCTATTTAATTACCTTGAAGAGATTTAAGTAACTATTTCAATTTGAGTAGCTTCCCAGATAGCACAAAGGGGTTTTAAAGACATCTTCAAAACGGTACTGGTTAGGCGTAATATAAATTTAACCAACTAAATAGCTTTCAAAATAAGATCGAACTTAATAAGAATTCATTTTATTTATTTAATTACAATTACAATTTTAAGTATAATCACATGCAAAGACAGAGACAAAGTCTTGATCGTCTTCATCGGTCAAACATATCAAGATTTTACGGAAGTGAAATTTGCATTAAAATTTTTTTGGAAGCTGCTTTTTTATCAGTTGCTCTCTTCAACCAGTTCTGGATTAACTCCTCTATTTCTTTTTTGAATTGTCCTACGTTTGCTTCATCCACAGCATCTTGAACAAGAATTTGAATGAAACATTATACATTAAATTCCACAGTAATCAATATCAGCAACAGTAAAATAAAGGTGATAATTACCTATCACAAACTTCGCTATTGTTAATTGGTGGAGTGGCGTTTCTTCCCTTATCGCCCCAGTCAGCTGTACAGCATTGCAATGTCATTCGTTATTAAAGATGACAGCGTCCGCTTAATAAAATTGTAATTGCTGGACTCACCAAAAAACCCCAACTCGCAAACCTGAAATATAAAGATTATTTAACATTACCAAATGAACTATAATTTCGTTTGTAAGAACTACCAAAAACGAATTTTGAAAAATGTTTGAAACTTTACATATGTTTTGCATACAGGAAGTATATATGGGAAACAAAGATGGCATTTTACTTAGTTAGTCTTCAAACTCCACTGCATTTTGTAAAATGGCCTCGAAATTGTCTACCTGATCTGAACAATGTAATGTGAATTTTAAGTGGTGGTGTCTGTTAAAAAAAGAACCATTTTTCCTTTTGTAATTTGTACACCACCATGGTTGTTTAAATTTTTGACTTCTTGTTGAGTTTCCACTGCGAGAGCTATTATTAAATGGGCTTGTGTCACAAGTATTTCAAAATATTTTTCTTTTCGCTGATACCTGCTATATACAACTAGACAATTGCGTGTCTACATTTTCTGCAAAATATTTATTACATTTCATATTTTTTCACTTTAACGCAATACGCATACAATATCTTTATACAAACAATATTAATTTACCAATAACAATGTCTTCCTTCCTTAAACTTGTATCCCCCTGCCCCACTGGCTGTTTTGTTCGCTATTACTGGTTGTTTGTAATTGTTCCAAGTTAGGTCTCTCTGGAATACTAAATATTGTCTGAAAATAATAATAATTTCTGTAAGAAAATAAATATAACAAAACTAATTAAATTGCTCTAGATGTTATAATTTGTACCTAATCTCCGGGTTACTCGTGGTAACTTCTAACTTCTAAAATTTGTCTAGCGATTGGTACCTGGTTGCTTGAAAATATTTTCCCTATCCTTTTGTGCTTATTGGAAAACTCTGTTTCAGATTGTAAATCGCTTATTTTATTTTTTAGCATGCAGAAAAGTAAGCTATAGGAAAAGACGACCAGCGAGAAGTTTACCAAATAAAATTGTGGGCTGCCCTTTGGCAGAGACGTGTGGTGCAGAACTGCACGACGTCAAAAGGAGAGAAGAGCGTAGTAACGTTTGCACTGGCCTGCACAAGCGTCTGATTTGAATCCAATCGAAAGCGTTTGGCGTTTCATAAAACACAAGTTTCTTGGGAGCATGCAAAAAAGTTAGTTGAAAGCATGCCTAAACGGTGTCAAGCGATTATCAACAACAACGGAGACTGGACCATATAGTAGGTAATTGCGTATTAGTCCATAAAACGTACTTTTTGGCAATACAGATTTTTTTTTAATCAAATAATTCCTTTCGGAGACACGAGGAACACGCTCTTGTGAAACAGACTGTATGTATGAGTGAATTGAAGTAATACCCAAGTACTTATGAAACAACATATTCTACATTACAACCAGCAAAACTGGAAACCTAAATAATTAATATTCTCAGAATATCTCACTTTATATAACACGATTATCTTAAAATTCACATCACAATTAGATGTTAAGGACAGTGATGCGTTCTATTTGAGATAACTAAATAATTGCTTGCTTTATACATTTCATTAGGAACAGTCTACTCTTGGCCAATAACACTTTTTGTATAATACTTAATCAAATTTATAAATGTCAGTTTGTTTTACTAATTTTGATTTTGATTACTTACAGTTTGTGGAATATGTGTCATGGCTCGACGGAAACCACGGGAAGGTGGTAGACTTCTTCCATCAGGAGAGGATAAGGGTGTGTCAAGAAGGATAACATGGATAGGATGATTATATGCAAATATATTATTTTATACTAGTAAAAATTTATCTAAGGAAAAAAGAACAGGTATCAAAGTTATTGTTAGGCGTCGGAGGATGCATGGTGGGAGAAGAGGCTGATCACATGTAAAAAGCAGCAGAGATAAATTATGTGGTATACAAAGCTATAGGGACCACCCTGTGTGGGTGCGTGTGTGTGTGTGTGCACACACACCGTTGTGTTTCACCGTAAATGCTGGAAAATGAGCGAGATTAGGTACTGACGTTGTTGGTTTGCAGGAAGTTAATGGAATTACGACTTGCCGTTACAGTAGAAAAATGTTGTTTGTGCGCATTAAATAATATAGAAAGATTTATTACACTTCTGAAAAGTTAGTGCAGTGAAGTAATGGAAAAATAATAATTTTTTCGTCAATTTCTAATTTTACACATTTGTAGGCAATGTCTTTAACGTCAAAAGTTTGAAAAGAACTTAAATGACATGCTTGTACTTGAAAAATTCCTATTTTAGATGATTTGAATGGTTTTTTATAAAAATCTGTGACAACCGTAAATTTTTTACAAACTACTTTCTGTTCACTAGCATGCAATACTAAATTTTTTACGATGATAATACTGCCATCATGAAGACAACAACAGTTATCAGGATCACTGATTTTCAAGATAAAATTTTTAAAAACAATAGATCTGAACTGCTTAGAAGCTGCAATATCCCTCATTAGCGGACCTTCGAAATGTTCAGTTTTAAAAAAAGGAAATACAATATTAGGACGCTTATTATTGCTAACAAAATTGGATTTCTCACTGTGGCGTTTTACTATTTGCTGTAACGGTTTGTCGTTCTTTCTAACAGACTGTAAAATACTTTGTAAAAAATTTTCAAAAGGGAAGCAGCTGAAATTATCAAGTGGCCCATGATTTCTAACATCCTGCGGAATATGTAAAAGATTATGAATATTTTGCGATACCTTTTCTGAACCATATAATATTTTAAATGAGTAAATAAATTTTTTTAACAATTTTGAAGCATCATCAATATGACCAAAATGTCTCGAATTTGATAAAATAACTGAAGCTACATGTAACGCCATAAAATTCAAATATCTATCGTCACTTATATTCTTTAATAAAGCTACTGGACCAGTGTAGAATAAAAATTGTCGATATTCCGTTGCTTTCCATCTACTTGCATCATCTAGACTTTGGGGCTTTCTGTTAAACTCGACTGGAATACATCTTGCCAGATGTTTCAATGACTGAGATATGCGTGAGCGTTCGTGAGAGTTTACTTTTGTCCACTGTTTCCCACAACACCATAGATTGTAAACCAATTTCTTTACTACGCCGAGACAAATTAGATGCATATAATCGAGGGGGAAGGAGTCAATCATATTAACACCAGGAATAGACTCTAAAATTGATGTGCCATTATGATGTGCTTCTACCTTTTTACACCTGAATTCAGAATCTGTCTGTAAACAGATATTATCAATATCAGGAAAACACGTTGTACCGTTCCTAGACTCTCCTCGGATATAACATTTGGTACAGGAAGAATATCCTGCGTGTCCTTTCGTGTACTTGATGTATGCCTTTGCAGGTACATCACATATAAAAGATTTTACTTCTACATAAAATAATTGCCCATTAATTGAAATTCCATTATTAATAATGTCTACTGCCTCCTTTGCGAAATCATACAAGAAACAGTTGGCATCGTTCGGTTTCTGATAACCATGGTAGATGCCAACCATATCAACATCTTGAAAATCTGCTAGACAACATAATATGGGATAAACTTGACTACCGCTACTGTTAGCCAGTGGTAAACCATCAACATTAATACTAATTGAAATTTTGTTATTTTTAAAAATGGTCATATCTACAGATTTAACGAGCTTTAGAATGCTATTTTTTAATCCAAAATGGAAATAATGACCTGGTTCGACGATTCTACTTTCGACTTTTCTAACTGTTTTCAAAAGGGTTCTGGCATCTGATGGTAAATTATTATTCGGAACTGTTTTCTTGAAAATAGGGATCAAATCATTAATTGCGGAATGTGTAATATTATGTTTCAAAGCCCACTGTGCCAGCAAGAAACACAAATCTGGATGATTTGTTTGATCTGTAAAGTCTTCAGTGACATTATTAATAGTGGAATTATGTTCATCTGAAATGTGTGTAACGTTAAAATTATTTACATAAAGGGTATCTTCAAGTTCTTCTAGATGAGTGGGAGGTTCTATATTGTTTTCACTGATATTGAAACAAGAATGGGAATTAATATCATTACTCTCTGAAAACCTAACACCTGATGATGTTGAGGCTTCTTGATGCACATAATTTTCAGATGCAAACATACGTGCGGATTTACTAGCACGCTTATAATATTTATGTAATTTAAGTTTTCCAGTCATTTTCAAAAAAGGAAACAAAATGTATGAAGTTAATTATCAAAGTAGAATCCACTTACCTGTAGAAAATATGTACTAGATGGAAATAGAAACTAGACTAAAACACAATGTACACTTAAATTACACTGTAATAATCTATACTGAAATTAAATATAAAACTGTAAAATATATGCCGCGATGGAAAAGAAAATATATGTACGCCCTTTAATACAAAATGTGGTCTTTCCGATCCTTTAGGAGCTTTGAAGTTTGAACGTACGTTCCCTTCCGTGGTTCTAAAGTAACTGCCGGCGCCCCGCTGCCCTCCTTGCTAACCCCACTCCGTGGCCAGTTTCATAAAGGAGGCCCCAGATAGCAGTGATGCCAGAATCGTGGGACGCGGGACCAAACGCTTACCCCCACTACGACCTACTGGCGTCCCCCACTTTCTTCGCACCACACTGCACACAAGCATATTTTTACTCCTGTCCGTGTGAGTTGCCTGTTGGGCTGCCGAGCACACGAACAGGGGTAGGGATATGCTTGTGTGCTGTGCGATGGGAAGAAAGTGGGGGACGACGGTAGGTCATAGTGGGGGTAAGCGTTCAGTCCCGCGTCCCACGATTCTGGCATCACTGCCAGATAGGACGTTCCGGCGCGCGTTCCGGCACGCGTTCCGCCGGCAGTGGTTTCGGCCTCACATTTCTACGCCGACTCCATCCACATGTTTTTTTCCACAATCTACCACAGTGGTGTATTGTGCACTTCGATGTATATCATCGACTTGCGAAACGATCTATATATACCTGGATATACCTGGCTATAGCGACTTTAAAATTTAACAAGGGTACATTACAAAATGTCCAAATGTTCATCTGTTTGCATGGTTAGATACTTTGTCGATTGGCTCTCCTTAAAAGTGTTGAAAAGTCTTGGTCGGCTTCGAAGTCTCGAATCTCTTTGAACGGTGTATTTACAGAATGCTGCCTGGCACCTCGTAGCGCGGACAACACTCCCGTGTGCCTCTCCAAATTTTATGGCTTTCGATCCTCGAAGGGGTTTGAATACCATTAAAAAAGAGGAATGTCTAGGATTTTCGAATTTCTCATCAGATCTGTGCGAAAACGACGCCAATCGATTCCTTGTGTTTCGCCGATGAAACTAACACCAAGAACGACGTAATTCGGACCATAATGAAGGAAATTCCATGAAAAATTTTCGTTAAAAATAGTCCAATTTACATGAAATTTGATACGATTTTCATCGGAAAAACATAAGGAATCCATCGGTGTCACTTCCAAATCCATACTATAAAGAATTCTCAGTCAACCGCAGGCTGCGGCCCGCACCGATTCCAGGTCGGCGCCCCGCTGTCGAGGGTGAAAATGTGAAATATTCATTTCACCGTATTAAGAAATTCTTTATTATTTATCGTATCGATATGGAAGTGTTTTTCTGATGAAAATCGTATCAAATTTCGTGTAAATTGGACTATTTTTAACGAAGATTTTTCATGGAATTTCCTTCATTATGGTCCGAATTACGTCGTTCTTGGTGTTAGTTTTATCGGCGAAACACAAGGAATCGATTGGCGTCGTTTTCGCACAGATCTGATGAGAAATTCGAAAATCCTAGACATTCCTCTTTTTAATGGTATTCAAACCCCTTCGAGGATCGAAAGCCATAAAATATGGAGAGGCACTCGGAAATGTCCTCCTCACGGGGTACCTACCAAGGTTCAAACCAACAGTTTCGAGACTTCGAAGCTGATCCCACTTCGAATCCGTTCAGACTTCGAAGCCGACCAAGATATTTCAAGAGCTTCGAATCATGTTTGAAGCGCTTCGAAGTTTTCGTCATATATATAGGTTCGAAGCGCTTCGAAGCGCTTCAGATCCCATCACTAGCCGTAGCACTAGTCGAACCCTGCGTTTATTATACATATGTAGCACTGATAATGAGAGGAATTGCCGGATCAAACAAATAACCCCAAATTGTCTCTTTGGCTAGGACTGTGGGCTTTTGCATCATGACGTTTCTCATTGTACGACTAAAGTTTTGTTGCATATTTTAAAACAATTTAAAGGCCATTGCGGTAGATGCGGGAGAGAGGGATGATGTAGCACGAACGATCGAAATGCTCATTTCTATCGCGATGTAAGAAATATACACTTGTAGTTAGAGCTGTTCGAGCTATCTGGGGCTCGGTTTTCAAGCCGAGCCAGGTATCCGAAAGAACCAGGCGGCTTGGAAAGAAGCGAGCGGGCCGAATGAACTTCGAGCAGATT